>JBAGKK010032179.1:0-10915 GCA_037177015.1 Euceroptres primus
CAGATAAAAACTTTGACCTTGCGTCGACTTCAAAGTCGATTACTATTTATGTGACATTTAGTGCAAAATGCAATTTTGCAAAAAATATTAGACTGAATTGAAAGTTATATGGCTCATTTTTTTTGGAAAAGTATAAACTTCAAAATTCAGGCATGTTTGTTGCTATTTATAAACATTTGGTAATAAATAAATTTCTTTGAAAATCGCACATTTTTTGGCGTTTTTTCGCGTTTATTTAAGGAAATTAAGCAATAAATAATAAAAAAAAATATTTTCGCCTGAAAGTTATAGATTTTTGTCTTGAGAAAAAAAAGTCCATTGTAAAAGGTGTACCAAATTGCACCATTTCTTTGTTATAACAAATATAAAGAAGCTCGATCAAAATTTTTCGTGTATTTGTTTAATAACGAAAAACCCCGGAAAAATTCGCTTACGCGTAAGTACATTTCTTAATCAGTGTACCATTTTCTATCAATTCCACTCGGTTTGCTATTTTGCAAAAAAATAACACGTAACTCAAACTTTTTTCCTTAATTCTATTAGACTATATATTCAAATCAAATTTTAGGTCTTTTAAATTTTAATTCATTTTATCAAATGAATTATTACAGTTAAGAAGTCATTTTTCAGATTAAATAAATTATTTTTCTCTAAATTTAAACAAAATTTAAATTAAATTTAGACATTAAATATTCAGAAATTACAATATTCGTACACTTCGTTTAGTGTGGTGAGTTCATAACAATTCTTATTTCATATGCATAGCCTTAGCCCAGTCTTGGACATTGGGAATTCCTCAAGGTCTTGCTCGTCATAATCAGCAACAGTTCATCGAAGATTCAGCTAATCGATTTCCAAAAACAAAAGTGCATTATTATAATTTTGTAAACAACATTATCAATTTCTAAATGCACTTTAGTAATTTAATTTAAATCAGTCAATGTTTTTTCATTTTTAATATACTGAACATTTATTATTTATTCATTTTCTTTCGATTTGAAAATAAAAAATTCTAGCGTTTAATGAAATTATAATTTATTATAAAATACTTTCCAACGATTTTTTATGTTTTTTAATAAAACATCCAATTTTAAGGATCACGATTTGATTGTGTCAGCCGATGACTAGACGGCAATAACAGAGAAGTTGTTACATCGAAGAACGCTTTGCGAATTTTAACCAGAACTTTAAGGTCAAGCATAGTTGTTAAAAAAGGGCGAACTCATGTGAGAGAGCAGTCAGAATGATTTCAACCATGGCTGGACGAACGAGGTGGCTTGTGTTTTTTTATTTTACAATTTTTACCCTAACAAGGGGTGGTAAGTTTAAATTTATTTATATTCTATAAAAATGGCCTTTATCAAAAGTAAACATATATGAAAATATAAAAATTGAAGTATATAAAACGTTATTCTGCGTAATGTATTAAGCAAAAGCAATTGATTTCCATAAAAGACAAAAAAAATTAAAAAGTTTTTCCAACTAGTTCGAATTTTTAATCCTTTTAATTCCATACAACATGCAACAAATGTAGTTTAACGTAATTTATAAAAGTATAATAGTTGTTTTTATATTCCCAAGTTCTAATTATTTACATACTCATATTTTCCCTACTCTTCAATCTTTAAGATAAATTCAAATAATCAGCATCCATAGGACCAAGTTAAATATTAGAATAAGATTTTTCAACCCAAGGTACCAAGTGATCGGAACGAAACGAAACGTAAATATGAAGAAAAAGGTGTTATGGGTCGTGTATACCCAAAACCCGCAAACCGGTTTCATGGTTTACACAATCCAACATCGAAGACGCGCAATTGGTGACACATTAGTTCTCAAGAACATTGCAGTCGAAATAATATTTTACCTGTCGAATATAACTTAAAAATTAAAAAATAATTTGGTAGCTGAAGTTAAATTACAATTAAAAGTGTTCTCCATGTACTTGAAACATGATCCATTAAATAAAGCGGTTTAAATAAAATTTAAAAACATTGTGGGATTTAAAAAAATGAAATTAATTATCTACATCATTACTTTATCTATTTTTTATCTATTGAGCATTACATTAAATACATTACTTATTTCTATATGATATTTTATTTTAAAGATGATGAGCTTCGATGGAATACGCCCCCAAAACTAACAACAGGTTCTGCTGGGGAAAAAAATGAAAATGATGACACCATTCAACCTCGTTTTCTTCCTTTTTCTGCAAGTTTTTCCCTGGCAACTGGGGAAAATAAGGCCCATTCTCTGAGTGTTGGTGGAAATCATGAAGGGATTAGTCTCTCACAAAGTGCCAGCCAAAATGATCGACTAGGACCCTTATCCAATTCTGGGTCAGTAATGTGGAAAGCAAAAAAAAATTCGATCTTTATCATTTTTGGATTCTGGGATCAGCGAAAATCCACAGATCAAAATTTTGATATGCTATAATTTCTCGTGGGTTGAGAATATGTAAAAACTGAAACGAACGTAGAAAAAACTAAATATTTATAATAGTTTGATTGTTTTATACACTAGAAAAAAATGTTGGTGTCAAAAGATGTTAATATTATTATATTAAATTTAATTATTATTATTTTTAGAGTACTTGCGACAAGTCAATCATCTTCCTTCTCAGCTGGTCTCTCTGGAATCTCCGCTTCGGATGCAAGTGCTTTTGATTTGAATCACCCTGTTCTTGGTGGGACGTCTCAAGCAGATAGCAATTCCTTTTCTTTTGGTAAATCAACTGCCTCTTCATATGGAAAAGTAGAAAAAGGAAAAGTCACTTCCGGTGCATATTCTTCAGTTGGAAACTCACAATCTTCAATTTATTCTGGTGCTGAAAGAGGAGGATCTTCAGCTGAAGCAAATGCAAATTATCTTCAGATTCAGAATCAAAACCAACGATATGGAAGACCATATTGGAATAACATCAGTCCAAATTATGAAAATGGCGGTTATGGTAATTTTATTTTAAAATAATCAGCCTTTAAATCTTAATTCAATTTTATTCTGTAATTGTAGTTATCACAAATTAATTAATTTTTTACAGGTTCATCAAATCCCTATCGTCCAACTCTTCAAATTGGTCTAGGACCACAAAGTTGGTCACCAAACAACTGGAGAAGACCCAGCCAATTAGATATCAGTGTCGATGATAATCGATGGTATCCACGAGTGCCAGAAGTTCGAATAACTGACGGTTGGCAATATGAATATAGACCATGGAATTCTTATGGTTGTTACAGAAGACCTTACGGATTTTCAAACTCAAGAGAAGAATACGAATGGAACAGCAGATGTAGCAGAAACGTAAACAGATACCAAAAACAGGACAATCATCCTCAATCTTCAGAATCTTATCCTTTACAAACGTCATCCCCTTTTTGGACCAATCAACATCACCAAAAACCTGGACTTCAAATTTCAGCAGCTTCTGCAAGCTCTGGAGCTTCATCCACTGCAAATGGATTTTCTTTTGGTCAATCATCATCTCAGGGCAACTTTGGACCACAAGGACCTTCATCTTCAACATTTAATCATGTCCAAACTTCTGGAAGTAGTCATAGCAATGCCCAAGGTACAGCAGCTGCAGTTCATCAAAATTCCAATGGAAAAGTCGAAGCAAGTTTTGGTTCTAGTGCCATTGTTGGAAGTTCAGTCGGAAATGAAGGATCAATTGGTACATCAACTTCTGGGAATAGAAAAGGAAATTCCATGGGCCAGGTGATTAATCAAGTTAATGGTTCTGGTTCTATTCATGGAACTGCTAACTCTGGTTCTGTATCATCTGCTAATTTTCCAAAAGTGGAAAATTCACAAATCATCCCTAGTGAATTTGTCAGGAGCAAACAAATTTCCAATGATAGAAGGTACAGCAGGAAATTCCAGATGGATCCTGTAGATCAGTTTGTAAGTGAAATTGCAGATACAGTTGTAGAAATATTGGATATTTAATATTTATTTAAGTATTTTTGGCTGAATATAGAAGACTGTAATATGTTTTAGAAAGAATATAAAATATGTTTTACACAGAATCATGTTTTACACAGAAATATTTTTTACACAGAAATATGTTTTAGAAAGAATAGAACTTCTGTAAATAAAAGTAAAAGAGTAAAAAAACAGTAAAAATCAGTAAAAAATAGAACCAGTAAAAAAAGATGTTTCAGAAAGAATAAAACTACTGTAAATGAAAGTGAAACAGTAAAAAAAACAGTAAAAACCAGTAAAAAATAGAACCAGTAAAAAAATATTTATAGTTCCAAAAAGTTTGTAAATGTAGATTTAAGATACTTTATTCGAAGATAATTCAAAAAATAATGTATCGAGAAAAAAATTTGATAAAAAATTACAAATTAATCGAGATAAAATAAAATTTATTTATGATAAGAATTTTAATTATGAGAAAATATGATTAAAGTGTCAATAACCATTTCATTGACAATAATTGTATTCCATATTGTGAAAAAAGCAATGTTTAGCTCAAAATAAATTAACGATATTATGAAGACATCACTAACAATTTGCTGAATTCTACAACAGCTCAAGCATGACGTAATATATTTTTAATTGCACACAGATTGTCGATCTATCGACACTGAACGACCTTCCAAGAAAAAGCCTATTTCCACGTAGATTAATTATTCAATCATTGCAGTAGATACCGGATTTTAAAAATATATATAGATTGGGGAACAAAATTTTATTATTTTCTGCAGCTCAATAATTTTTTTTCATTTTTCTATAACAGTACATGTACATGGGTGAAAATCAAAAAGTTGGAATTTTTCGATTTTATACTTGAAAGAAAAAACGTATTTTCGATCCATACAAAACCTTTTTTTTCTCTTCATATTAATCATAATAAGTGTAAAAATAGTGATAAGAAGGGTGAAGAAATGCGCTTTTATTTTATATTCATTTTTTTTTAATTTAATGATAAACTTTTGATTTCCACGATTTACAATACTTTTTAAGTTTAAATAATAATTATATCTTCTTTTAGAGGCTTCTATAATGTTGTCCTATCATAATTTTAATGAAGAAATTTTGATTTCAACGTTTTACAATACTTTTTAAGTTTAAATAATAATTATATCTTCTTTTAGAGGCGTCTATAATATTCTATCATAAAAACATTGTAATCAAAATGAAATATAGCTTAAAGTTTATTAAAAATTATTTTCGAATTTAAAAATAGACGAAATATCGATCATATTTTTTTTTGTAACTAACTTCACTGATTATAAATACCTGTTGTGTGACCGGATGACAAAAGTAACCATGAAAAATGTTAATATTCCAAAGGATAACTTTACTCTGGAATAACTTATTAATTAAATATTTTAGGGGCAAGAAGTACCTGTGTTGATTAATATTTCCTTTATACAATCGCCTGCAAAATGTGATTCGTTTAATCATAAACCTGTGAGACCGGATGACATCGAATTGATGTACGGGCCCTTTAGGGTTAAAATTCGTTATTTTTCTCAAATAAAGGCACTTGATGGCTTTCTTATATGTAATTGAATTTTGCCATAAATAATTATCTTCTATTGTTAATAAATTTCTAGGGAAAAATTAAACTCCATCATAAAAATAATAAAACTTTATTTTGTCACCGGATGACATAAAAATTCGGGGACAATTTAAAAGTGATTAATACTTTGCAATTATGAATATGAACAAAATATGAACTTTATTTTCAAATTCTGCAATCAATTCTGAAAGTATATGTGCATTGATAATTAGATCTAGAATTTTCTGTAAAACGATATAACGCTACAAAACTGAAAAAATGTATTCGGGGACATGGGACCGGATGACATTTACTCATATTTAATCGAATTTATTTTGATACTGGATGAACTAAAAATAATTCGCATTTACTCATATTTAATCGACTTTATTTTGATACTGGATGAAGTAAAAATAATTCGCAAATGTAATATTGCAGATAAAAACACTCTTATTAAAACCCTGTAATCAAAACAATTATTTCTTCAAATATAAGCGAATAATATTCCAGGGACATGATGTTGCCAACTTTTTGATTTTCACCCACATATATTTTCTCGATTTTTTTATAACAAAATAATTTAAAAATTGTACAAAAAAATGTTTAAACGATAATATTTCACTTGAATCATAATATTTAGTTCAAAAACTGTGGTAATTAGATAAATATTTATTGAAGAATGAAATCATTTTTAATTTAGCACACATGGTGCAATGGAAGAATGATGTTCAGAATTGCATAATAATAATACGTATAGTAAAAAATTAAAACTGTTTAAAACGAGACACACAGAGTCATCTTTCGTGCAACTATAAAAAATGTTTTCCAATAACTGCATACCGACTATACGATATCAACCAGAGGTAACTGAATCAACGTTGTAACCTTTGTAACAAAATTTGCAGCTTACTGTTTCATAGTCTCCTGATACCTTCTGCAAAAAATTTTATTTTTGCAAACGAGTTTAATACCTTCACTTTTACAAATCAAGACCTGTGTCAGAAAGTATAATAAATATTTGAGCCTAAAAAATATTATAACAGAATTTCTGTTCACAAATCTAATTGGGCAATTTTTAAAATTTAAAGAATAAAAATTGTAAAACAGGGCTTCATTGAGATATTATTATTTCGCTAGTTTTTAGCTGTAATAACTTGGTTAAGTTTTGTAAACATTACATTATGGAGAAATAAATTTTCAATTTGATATACATACAGGGTCATTAAAATAAAAATAAAAATATATGTAATTTAAAAATATATATTTAGAAATATACAATTATACAAAAACAAATACAATCCCAATTTCCAAATGTTAATAAATGTGAAAATGTGTAACATTTTAAACAAAGGACAAATACTACCAGGGTAAATCGTGGAATATTATTTTAATATGCAACAATATTATTTTGATCTAAAGTGGATCATTTATTCTATTGTCACAATCTTTTGTTTTTCGATTTCTCATTTTGCTGCTGATTAAAATGATACCTTGGAATTTTCTGTGACATTAAAATATTTTAAGTATATTTTAGTATATTTAGTATATTTAAGTATATTTTAAGAAACTTTGACATCTTTTACTGAAAATGAAGATGCTATTAGATCAAAACTTTCAAAAAGTGGCAATTATTACTCATTGGATTCAAATAATTGAATTACGTCTTGCATTCACTGTTTTGTGAAGCTCTGCTGATAAGCTTGAAAAATTGTATTGCACAAAATAAATATTATGTAATGTACAAAAAACTTGTTCGTGATCACTCAGAAGATATTAAAGTCTATAAGTTATGACCAGTTTTAAGTTTTAAATACTGCCATAAATTTAAAATTCATGGATATCCAGAATTTGCGCAATATTTTTCAGTCTGAAAGAAGATATCCGTAAATAATTTTTCAACTGATTATTGCGATAATTATATTTTTATTAAATTGCCCGATGACAGTTGTAATGATGATAGATATATAAAGTGGATGAAATCCTTGAAGTTGTTTAAAATTTGAATATATATTTTATTTTAATTCAAAATTTGAATATATATTTTATATTTAATATAAAATAAGTAAGAATAAAAATGTGTAATAATAAAAATATAATAAAAAAATAAAGAGTAAAAATAAATCTTATAAACAAAAATTCTTCTATTTAATGAATATTAATTGCAATGAAAGAATTGATCCTCATACTATTTTTCACCAATTATTTTTATATCTAAATTGATTTTTAATTTAATCCCTCTGAGTAATAATAAATACTTTCCCGGTAACAATGTAAAAAAATCTCTTTAGTTGTTCGTTGGACTAATTATATTGAAGCAGACGAGTTCGAAGGAATATCCATTGAATAATTGCCAGCTCTTTTTTTCCAGAAATATGTATAATATATACGTGTCTGCGAATCGATCATATTAAAAGTGACTAGACCACTTTGAGCTCTGAAAATCCCCGAGGCATCATACTCGTATATACCGTGAGAACTTTAATTAGTAGTCATCAGTACCTGATTTCACTTAATCATTTGTTATTTATTCGAATAACATGTAAAAAAATATGCAAAGCAGATGCAAAAACAATTTATCTATTTTTGTACATGGCAGAACATTGATCTTGAATTCCTCTAATTATCATCTGCTATTGATAATATAGTTAAGGCAACTTCGAATCTTGTGAAATATACAATTTCGGTTACAATGTATAAAAACTTAAACTAAAAATTAAAAAATTGGTTAAAAACCTTTCGGTTTCTATGAATACCGAATTTTTTTAATAATTTTTTTTTCGTTTCTACTATCTGAGTTAACGATTTTAGTTTCTGATACAGTTTTTCGGTTGTATCTACGTATTTCGATTTTAATTTTATTCCCCGTAACCACGTATTCGATTTGACCGACTCCCAAGGCTGTAAATCGGATTAACATTCCTCCATAGTCAACAGGAAGACAAACGCATCCTGGGTTATAATGAGCAATACCACAAGATTATTTCTAGTTCAATTGTGTTTGTAAAATCACGCCGACCAATGATCTCAGTTTTTTTTCTGCCTTAAGCGCACAAGCTCAGTAATTTAATGGATATAGTTACAGGTACTAAAATACTACCGGTTTCTTAGTAATCGTTAAAAATCGGTGCGTAATTACTGCACTTATTTACAACATAAAAAGTTTGAAAAATAAATTTAGTGGGGAAATCGAGTGTTTATATTTTTTGTGAAATTCATGTGGATAAATAATCATAAGATTATAGAATACTATATAACAAAAACAATAGTTTTTCCAGATGTTTTTTTTTTTTTTGAAAATCTACCCTTCGCAGATTTAGAGAAGAAATTGTTTCGTTTCCTTGTTTGTGATTTAATTCTTTGTTTGCTTCGTTGTTAGAAATTTAAGAATTAAAAATTACTATAATAAATAATGTCCTAAATAATCGTTCATTAAACAACCTTATCTGCAATATGAAATTTTCACACAGTAAATCTTAAAATTGTATGTTGACAGTGCTTTTCATGCATGCAATCCTTATGAAATTTTAAAGAGAGATTAATTTTAATCAAATTGGTTACATTGTTTATTGAAATTTCTTTTTATAAAAAAATGATTTACTATTGCATAAAGTCTAACGTTCAGCAAATGATAAACTCTAGCCGGCGCCATTTCTAACGTGTTAAACACAATTTTTCTTTTTAACACGACCTTTGGCGAAACTGTCAAAGGTTAAAATATTCAACCAGATCAGAGTATTTTCATCGAATCAATGATTTTTAATCTGATACACTGTGAAAAAAGGAGCACTTCATGTCAAAGGCAACAAATGGGACATCGATTTCCTTTAATTTTTGTTTTTGTATACTGTTATGGTACTAATTAGGTACTAAATAATGATGTTAAAGGGTTTTGAAAAATTTTCAATATTTTGGCAGATATTGTTGATTGAAAATTGCAGTTTTGAAAATTGGACCACATTTTAGCAATTTTTATCTCGGTCAGTATTGATCGGACGAAAAATATCCTTTTATACAAATATACGCAGAAAAGGTCAAAATTTAAGAAAACTTGGAAAAACTGATAGAAATATCAATTTTATATTGTTTATTTATTAAAAATTTGTTATTGTTGTTTTTCGACCCAAGGGTAATCGAGAAATTGTAAGCTACATAAATAAATATATTATTTGAAGTATCCTAAAGTTATCCACAAAGTAGCAGAAATGTGTTTTTTTTTTAATATTTTAAAATAGTTGTCCACAAAGTAGCAGAAATGTGTTTTTTGACATTTTAAAATAAAAGTTCTCAAAGTTTTTCGGTCGCAACTCAATGGCACAGGGCAAAGTGGTTGAAACTGGGAATTTAAACATAATCATCTAAAGCCCTTAATTTTGAATGGATTTTGAAATTTTATCTTTTAAAATGCTCAGAATGGAATTCTTAGGAAACATAAGGAATCTGTTTTTTAATTTACTTTTATATTCAACAATACATAAACAAATACAGCTGACAAATTGGCCATGTCAACAATACAATTTTTTATCTCTGCACAAATTTCTTAAATAAACTCTTTGTTGACCAGAATTAATGAAAAAGACTTAAATAACATAAATATTTTTTTCGGCATTTTATTTCATTCATATAAACAATTCATTTAAACAAACACTCCAATGTATAAGCTTTTTGTCGAAAACCACTATTTGCACTTAAAATCATTTTGACTTATTACTAATATGGTATTTAGTAACAAAAAATTGTTGTAAAATGATTATTTATAAACAATGTATACTGCTATAAACAATTTTTTAAACCATTAGGTCCCATTGGCAGACCAAAAGACAAAGCATAAAATATTGTGATGAGAGCATTTGATAAAAATGTGGTTTTTCCCGAATAAAAATGTTGTTTCAATTGTTTAAAAAAATTTTGTTTAAACAATTTATTTTAAAACGCGATTTACGAAAACACTAATAGATTTATTCAATTCTAAGGAAAAAATTGCATAGAGTTCATGTTTTGCAGAATTTTTTTCTCTACCAAATTTGTCATAAGGTATAAATAAACAATCGAATGGTATAATAACCATTTATACATTATAAAAATTAATTTTTTAAGTAAGAAAATTTAATCAATTGAAACATGAAATCGTTATCCGTGAAAAAACAGGTTTTGATCAAATCCTCTCATACCAACATTAACTTTTCTGTTATGTCTATTGGTAAAATGCCAAATAAAATATTTATATTCTTTAAATATTTCTTCATTAATTCTGGTCAACAAAGATTTTCAATAAATAAGGAAGGACCTTATAGATACGACATCTTCCAGACAAGTAGTATTTTTAAAAAAACTTTTCAGATTACGTACGTTTCGGAAACCAGCTGGTTTCCCTCATCAGATCTTAAAAAGAATTATTTTTTATAA
>JBAGKK010032189.1:0-10915 GCA_037177015.1 Euceroptres primus
ACTTCACTACCAGTCGAGGAGGAAAACCTAAGAATATCCTTACCAGATGCCAAAAACTATGTTCAAAGAATCGCCCATCAATATTGGAGAGAAACCAATAATAGCACTCAGAATGACGTTTCAACTATCCTGAAGAAGAACCCAAATCACCCCTCGTGGTTAATACTCACCAGAAGGGAACAAGTTCTCCTCACCAGACTTCGAATCGGACATACCAAAATTACGCATAAGTACCTCATTGATAAATCAGATCCCCCAAAATGTGACCAGTGAAACTGTGCAATCAGTGTTAATCACCTAATTATCGAATGTACGGAAGTTTAGTGATATTCGACGTAATCTCAAAATTCCAAACTCGCTCCAAGAAGCTCTTGGGAAATATACCGAAGTTAAAAAAACGATTAGCTTTCTTAAAGAAGCCAATCTAACCTCTTTCATATAAAGGAAAAACACAAAGCGTTTAATCCAGTAAAAACAAATTAAAGAACAACACCATAATTTATCAATGTATTCACTTACAATGCTACGTTAATAGAACATTTACCCAAAAATCTAACTTGTAAAAATTATAACTTACTAAATATCGTTCTAGTCGCTAATTACCTAGATGTAGATGCTACGTTAAACAAATCGTTTCAAAAAAAATAAAAAATAAAAAATAAGAAAAATTTCACATATTTTTCACATTCGTTTCGTCAGAGCAGTGACGTCTCAAAGATGACCATTCTCAAAAGAGTGAAATTTGGATACTTTTTCACCTTTCTCTGATCATAAAAATCTTCTTAATTGACTGAAAATTTTTATCAAATATTCACAGTACAGAGGGCATCTTGCTCTTTTGAATGTGTTTTGTCTAATACTTTTCACATTGTTTCCAGATGAGATATTCTGCAAAAGATTTAGGGCTCTATATTTTATGAACGAATAGTTGCTATAAGGAAAACAGTCACCTACATATAATTATTGATTGATTTATTGATTTAGTTTATTAACAGTAATTCACCTTGGTATTTAGATTTGCTTAAAGCATAGCTTGAAGCATACAAGTAGTAAATTAAATTTTTTGTTGGGTTACATAGTAGTAGACTTAGCATTAGTATTCGTGAAAAAAATTTTTTTTGTCTTTTCGACGTTACTTCGACGTTATCCTTAAAAATTCATTCAAACGTTAATAAATACATTCGTCACTTGTCATATCGATATTATGCAATTTATGGAATTTTCCACACGAAATAAAAAATTATCATCATTTTCTCAAGTTGAGAATTACCTTGAAGTAATGATAAATGAATTTAAAATCGTTTAAAATACACTAAAGTTGATAAGATACTTTTTGAATAAAACTAAACCTTGATATCAAAAAAATACGTTTAAACTGGCTGTATAATCTGCTACGTGTAGGAAAAATCCTTGATTGTAGTAATGAATTGATTGATAATTTGGTTAAAAATATCTATGTCGAAAGAGATGTCGTTAACCGAACTAAAGGCACTGCATATTTCCGAGCATGTGGTGTGTTTAATTATTCTAACTCAGAAAATTTCCATGTCCAAACACCAAACACTTGTTATAACTTTAACTCATGGACCTCTAAACTAATCATTTTTAATTTCTCAATTCTTGTGAACTTAACGACAGAAAGACCTCTCACATTCTAGAGATTATTATAAAATTACAACATATATAGCGTTCGAAATGTAAGTTGAATTTTATTTTATGTTTCTAAGAATTAGTTTCTGATACTTTGATTTACAATCACCTTTTTAGAAGAGAAATTCTTTATTTATAAAATTTATAGGTGAAAGGGTTACCCACTAGCAATTTTCATATCCACCTGAATTCAAGAATTCAAAGAATTCAGACGAATTCAATGAATTCAAGGTGAATTTGAAAGAATTCAAAGAATACCAGATGAATTGAAAGAATTTAAAATAATTCAAAGAATTCGAAATAATTTAAATAATTCAAAGTAAATTGAAAGAATTCAAGGTAAATCCAAAAGAATTCAAAATAATTAAAATAATTCAAGGTGAATTCAAAGGAATTCAAAGTATTCAAAATAATAATACAAGATGAATTCAAAAAAAAAATTAAAAAAATACAAAATGAATTCAAAACAATTCGCAGAATACAAAATAAATTCAAAGAATTCGAAATAATTTAAATAATTCAAAGTAAATTCAAAGAATTCAAGGTAAATTCAAAAGAATTCAAAATAATTAAAATAATTAAAGGTGAATTCAAAGGAATTCAAAGCATTCCAAATAATAATACAAGATGAATTCAAAAAAAATTAAAAAAATACAAAATGAATTCAAAACAATTCGCAGAATACAAAATAAATTCAAAGAATTCAAGGTGAATTCAAAGAATTCAAAATAATTCAAAGGATTCAAAATAAGTCAAAGATTTCAAAATAATTCAAAAATTTTTTTAAAAAATTAAAAATAATTTTAAAAAATTCAAAAGTAAAGAACAAATTACAAATAAATTTAAATAATTCAAGGCGAATTCAAAAGGATTCAACGTTAATTCAAAGAATTCGAGGTGAATTCAAAAGAATTCAAAGTATTAAATAAAAATAATTAAAAAATACAAAATTAAATTAAAAGAATTCAAATTGAATTAAAAAGAATTTAAGATGAATTCAAAAAAATTCAAAAGAATTTAAGATGAATTCAAAAAATTCAAAAGAATTGAAGATGAATTCAAAAAATTCAAAAGAATTTCATATGAATTCAGAATAATTCAAAAGAATTCAAGGTGAATTTGAGAAAATTCAAAAGAATTCAAAGTGAATTTGGCAGAATTCAAAAGAATTCAAGGTGAATTCAAACGAATGAAAAAGAATTCAAAGAATACAAAAGAATTCAAAAGAATTCAAAGAATTCAAAAGAATTTAAAGTGAATTCAAAGAATTCAAGATAGCTGCAATGAATTCAAGGTAAATTTAAATGATTTCGAAGCATTCAAAATAGTAATCCAAGGTCAATTCAAACAAATAATCATCAAAATATAAAATGAAGTCGAACGAATTGAAAGAATAGAAGATGAATTTAAAGAATTCAAGTTGAATTCAAAATTATTCAAAGAATTCAAGGTGTTTTCAAATAATTCAGGGTGCATTCAAAGAATTCAAGGTGAATTCACAGAATCCAAGGATAATTCAAAGAATTTAAGGTAAATTAAAAGAATTCAAGATACTTGCAAAGTATTCAAGGTAAATTTAAAAGATCTCAAAGTATTCAAATAATTAAAGGTGCATTCAAAGAATTCAGGGTGCATTCAAAGAATTCAAGGTGAATTCAAAAGGATTTAAGATCAATTCAAAGAATTCAGAGAATACAAGATGAATTCAAAGAATTCAAATTGAATTCAAAAGAATTTTAAAAAATTCAAGGTGAATTCGAAAGACTTCAAAATAATTCAAGGTGAGTTCAAAATAATTTAAAAGAATTAAAGGAATGCAAAAGATTTGAAAGAATTCAAGGTGAATTCAAAATAATTCAAAAAAATTCAAGTAGAATTCAAAAGGATTCAAAGCATTCAAAAAATAATTGAAAATATACAAAACGAATTCAAAAGAATTTAAAAAATGCGTGATGAATTCAAAAGAATTTAAGGTGAATTCAAAAATTCAAATTATTCAAAGAATTTAAATAATTCGAAGAATTCAAGGAATTCGAAAAATGCGAAGAATTCAAGATGATTTCAAAGAGTTCAAAGTCAATTCAAAAGAATTCAAAGTCAATTTAAAAGAATTCAAAAGGATTCAAGGTGAATTTAAAAGAATTCAAAAGAATGCAATGAATTCTTGAATTCAGTAGTGGTTAACCCTTCGTTTATAGGCTATTTTAATAAAATAACACATTTTCAGAAAAAAGCGAATTACATAAATGTAATTGAGAGTTAAAAACAATATGGAAGAAATGTATGCATTGTTATTCCTGATTACAACTTTCGGCTGTGAAATATTGGCAATTCCCAATTTTGAACCCGTAAATAAAAAATTGGTAAGAAAAATAATGCAAAGATTATGTGTAAGAGTTTTAAAGATTTTGAAATTTTATGGAAAATTCTATTGGATCTGAGTTTCAAATTTCTTTCCTTTTTTTTTATTTTGTTTTTTTATTCCAGGTAACAGACGCTAATTTGAGTGACGAAAAGAACTTTATATTGAAAAAATGCATCCCCGTCAATGAAAATTCAACAAAAATCTTTAAGCTTCAAATTCATGGAAGCAGCATCTACTTCGGTGACATTCCTGATAAGAATCCCTGCAAAGGAGAAATAAGGTTTTTCGAATTGTTTGCACTTGATGAAATTATAATAGATAAGGATTTGATAAAGGTGGGAGAGGCTGTTCAAGTGGTGGCAATTGCACCAAAATTCAAGGTTATTGGAGAAAGAAATATAAACTTGAATGGAGCACCTGCCAAGAATCGGCACCCACGTCGGGCTCTGAATGGAGAATTTGGAATACCTGGACACAATGGTTTGGCTGGGTTGCCAGGTGGACCTGGAGGTATATTTGTCGGGTTTGCAAGTGAAATTAAGAACGGAAATTCACTTAATATATCAGCCAGTGGAGGAGATGGTGGACGTGGACAAGATGGCGGAAATGGTGGCAACGGTAATCCAGGAGCACCTCCTAGCATCAAAAACTTGCCAAATTTTGAGTTACTTCTCTCTCCAATTAAAAACTGGAATAGTTGTGGGGATCAAATTTCGATTTGCAAATTGCATGGGACAAATGGCTTTAAGGGTGGCAATGGCGGAAATGGTGGCGCGAGTGGTAAGGGTGGTAAAGCTGGCCAAATTTTCTTACATCAGTTTAACGAAAATGCTACGAAAATAAAGAAGCAGGTTTTTTCTGATGGTCGACCAGGCTTAGCAGGAAATGGTGGAAGAGGAGGCAAAGGAGGACAGCATGGAGGATTTGTGATATTGCCCTGTTGTGAATCAAGTAAACAATTATTTCGTCTACCCAAAGTATCCGTGCAAAAACTTGACGATTTTGGTCAATCTGGTCAAAATGGCACTGATGGTGCCAGTTACCAAATGCTGTCGAATCCGGAAGAGTTCCAAGGATTTCAGCATTTCTCTTTAATAGTGAACGATTATAAACAGTTTCTCAGATCACATTTAAGTGATGAGTCCAGGAAGAAAAGACTTATTGATTTCTACAATCAGTTAATTACCAGTCAGGAAATTAATAGTAGGTATGGAACATTGGGTCTGCTGCAGGAATTGAAGGATATGGAAGAACAGTACTTGAACTTGACGACAATAAAGGACTTGGCATTTTGGTACGATTCTTTAAAAAACAGAATTGAGGATTATGCAGGACATCGATGGGAGAGTGAATTAAGTGATGAATACGTAATTGCACTTGGTTTTGCCTATACAGCTGTCATGAGTAAAGCTCATCGCTTGGTAGGGATTAAAGATAACAGTTTGGTGATTCATTTAAGAAAATATTTGGACACAGTGGAAGAGAGTTTAGATATACTCCATAAGAAGAAGTTGCAGCTTACGATGAACAGGCATAGTAGAGATTACAAAGATCAAATAAAAATCAAGATAGAGGAAGCTTCGAACTTTATTAAATCCCAGATTAAAGTTGAGCTTGATAAGATGGAGTATGAGTTGACAGGGAGTGTTTATCACTTCATCAACGAAACTATGGTATCGAAAGATGGGTTTCTAAAAAGGAGGGAGAATTTGCAGAAAATTATGTGTCAGCATTATTTCACGAGAATATTAAACATGGTAGTTGTGGCAGCATCAGCATTGGTTTCTGGTGGTTCAGTGGCAGTAAAAATGCAATCTTTCACTGCAGTCCAAGTTTGCGAATCATTTTCCAGGTTTCATGTAAATCAGCCATCTGCATTCAAGGTATCAAATTGGGCAGACATTGATTACAAAAAGGCACTGGAGATGAAAGAAGCTTATAAAAACAACGAGCTGAGAGTTGTCAATGAACAGATTAAGATGCTGAATCAGAAGAAGCAGAAAATGCTCAACAATGGAAGTATTGAGTGGGTACCAGAATTGTTGAATAATGTAATAACTGTTCTTGAAAATAAGAAGAAAGTCATAAACTCAAGTGGAAACATTCTTACAGTTAGAGTTGAGCTGAAGAAACTGGAGAAACAGCTGAAGAATTTAAAAAATATATCAGAAGAAGAATCTTACAAGGTGGCTTTTGTATCGGAAATTTTCAGCAATCTTACTGTACTTTCTGCTATGTTTAATTTGAGCACTGATATTTTATACATTCTTGGAGATGACATAGATCAAATTAAGTGGTTGGGAGATGATATCGAGAAGGTGAATGATGATATGGAGAACTTAAAGGTTTATCAGGATGAAATTTTTTCAATCTTGTTTTCTCTTTTGAATAGGATGAAGAAGGACTTGCCGATAGATAAAAAATTGAGTCTTCAGTCTGCTGCAGCTTTAGACGTTTCAAAATGGAGAGTACAAAGTTCTCTTATAAATCTAAGGACATTCTTAAAAAAAATTACCGAAGAGCTTGAGGTACCGGATGATGTGTACCTTCTGGAGAGTTTGGATGACACCATTAGTACTATAATCAACATGTATGACCGAATTCAGTCTTACCATCCGGAACAAAAATTAGCAACTTATATTGATTACGTTAATAATGGAAAATTTGCCACTTTTCCAATAAAAAATGAAGAACTGGAGAAAGCTGTTGTGGAGGCTAAGATAATCATTCAGACAAATGTTGCATTGTTTCAATATGAGAGAGCCTTGAAGGCATTTAAACAATTTGCATTCCCCTTTGCAGAATATTATTTAGATACTTTTAACAAACCGGAAGTGCTTGAATTAAAGGCATTAGGTGATCCTACAACTCTGCTTGATAAAGTTTCGGATAATATCAAAACTATGAGAAGAGATCTTAAGGATGAAGAAGCATATGTTAATGGTTATAACATAATGAATGGGAATTTGAATCATAATAATAAATACGTAGGACCAGTTTATGTTTGGAAGAACAAAAATTATAGTAAAATAATATCAGATCTTTTGGCAGGAAAAGAAGTTACATTGGCTCCTGATGCGCGAGAATTTGAACACAATGCTGTCAAATTTAAAGATATTAGGATATTTTTCAAAACCTTGGATGTTGATACTCAAGACAATTTGAATGAAAAACTGAAACGATTTCATATGAAGATGTCGCATGAGGGCAACTCGTATTATAAATGTGGTAGAAAGTTGTTTATAATATCACACGAAACTTTTAATTTTATAAAGTCTTTTGTACCGCAGTGGGGAGAGAGTAATCATGTAAAGCAATTTTTACATGGGGATCTTATGGTGAGTCCATTTGCTGTATGGAAAGTAAAAATAGGTATGAGCAAGGGAACTGCACCATTAAATTATTTTGATGAATTTAAGAATAAAGTTGATTTAGTCTTGGAAGCAGTTGCTTTTTACGTTACAAGTGATGCTTCCGACATATGTGACTCAAATCTGGAAGAATATTATGAAGAATATTTTCCTGTTGCAAATAGATCGTTATAATTTGTATCTGTGAATGTGAGAAATAAAATGGATATTATGAAGTGTAAAAAAATTTATAACTATTTTATGGAATTCTTATTGATTCAGATGTAATATTTAAAAAAATTGATCTTATTTTTAAAGATACCAATTATATTCAGAGCTGGGCACAAAATACTTCAAATACATTACTCAAAATAAAAGTATTTCTCTATAAAGTAGTTGAAATACATTGCAAAGAAAATATAATTTACTCAATGTATTTCAAATAAATTACAAACTACATTTAAGTATTGTATTTTATTTGAAATACATTTGAAAATTGTGTACGAGGGTGTACATTTGAATTTTTGGTGTACAGCTGAATTCAAGAATTGAAAGAATTGAAACGAATTAAAAAGAATTCAAAACAGTGGAGCTTCACAGAGCTTTGAATTCTTTGGAATTTACAATGAAATCTTCGGAATCCACCATAAATTACTTTGAAATTCTTTGGAATATAATTATGAAATCTTTGGGATTCTTCAAAATTCACCTTGCATTCTTTGAAATTCTTTGGAATTCACCAGAAATAGTTTGGAATTCTTCAAAATTCACCTTGAATTCTTTGGAATTCACCACGAATTCATTGAAATTGTTTGGAATTTAATTATGAATTATTATGGGATTATTCGAAAATTACCTTGAATTCTTTAAAATTCTTTTGAATTCATTAGAACTCTTCGAAATTTAGCAGGCATTCTTTAGAATTCTTCGGAATACACCTTGAATTCTTTGAAATTCACAATCAAATCTTCGGAATCAACCATAAATTACTTTGAAATTCTTTGAAATATAATTATAAAATCTTTGGGATTCTTCGGAACTCACCTTGCATTCTTTGCAATTCTGTGGAATTTACCAGAAATAGTCTGGAATTCTTCAAAATTTACCTTGAATTCTTTGGAATTCATAGTGAACTCTTCGAAAATCACCACGAATTCATTGAAATTGTTTGGGATTTAATTATGAATTCTCTGGGATTATTCGAAAATCACCTTGAATTCTTTGAAATTCTTGGGAATTCATTAGAACTCTTCGGAATTTAGCAGGGATTCTTTAGAATTCTTCGGAATCCACAACGAATTCTTCGGAAACATTTAGAATACACCAGTACATATTTGAAATCCATCAGAAATCCTTTATAATTCGCTATGAATTCATTGGAATTCTTCGGAATCCACCAGGAATTCTACAGAATTCATCAGGTATTGTTCAGAATTTTTCGGAATCTCACAGGATTTCTTAGTCTGTGGCACTAGTGATTCTTTGGAATCCACCATGACAACATTCGAATTTTTCGGAATTCACCAGGAATTCGTAGTAATCCTCCTTGGATTTTTTCGGAATCCACCATAACTTTATTAGATTTTTTCGGAATCCACCAGGAATTCTAAAAACTTCACCAGAAATTCTTCGGAAACCACCAGAAATACTTCAGAAGTCATCAGGTATTCTTCGTAATCCTTCAGAATTCACCTTAAATTCTTCGAAATTCACCAGAGATTGTTTGGAATCCACCATGACATCATTTGAATTCTTCGGAATTCACCAGGGATTCTTTTGAATTTTTACGGAATTCACTAGGGAATCTTTTGCATTTTGGGGAATCTACCTGGAATTTTCAAGGATTCTAAAGAATTCTTGGTGTATTCTGAAGATATAATTGTAAATTTTAAAGAATTCAAGGTTCTGTGAAGCTTCAGTGCATGGACTTATGGCTTTTAGATAGTGCGCACAGGTTTAAAATTAATTTTATATAAATAATTTAGGATGTATTTCATCTAACGTACAAGAAATTATTTAAATAAAATACACAATTCTCAAAAGTATTTCAAATAAAATACAAAAATACTTAACTGTCAAGGGGTAACCACTACTGAATTCAGGTGTACACTTGTTCCCGAATTTTTTTGAATTCACCTTGAACTCTTTGAATTCTTTTGAATTTACGTTGAATTCTTTGAATTATTTTTAATTTTTTTAATTCTTTGAATTCGATTAATTCTTTGAATTCTGTGAATTCTTTGAATTCTTTGAATTTTTAAAATTTTTGCATTCTCTGAATCCTATGATTTTTTTGAATTTTTTGAATTCTTTTATTCTTTTGAATTATTTTGAATTTATCTCGAATTCTTTTAAATTTACCTTGAATTCTTTGAATTCATCTTGTATTCTTAGAATTCTATTGAATTCATTTTGTATTTTTTAAATTATTTTTTTTAATTCACCTTGTATTTTAATTTTTTGAATTCTTTTGAATTCATTTTTTATTTTTTGAATTATATGTTTGAATTCACCTTGTATTTTTATTTTGAATTCTTTCAATTCTTTTGACCTCATTTTGAATTATTTGGTCTCACGTTGAATTCTGTAAATTCGCCTTGAATTCTTTGAATTCTCCTTGAATTGTTTGAATTCACTTTGTAGTCCTTGAATTCTTTTGAATTCATTTCGTATTTTTAAATGATTTTTTCTAATTCGCCTTATATTCTTATTTCGAATGCTTTGAATTCTTTTGACTTTACCTTCAATTCTTTTGACTTTACTTTCAGTTCTTTGAATTCACTTTGAATTCTGTGAATTCGCCTTAAATTCTATGAATTCACCTAGAATTCTTTGAAAACTCAGAATGCTTTCGAATGCTTTGAATTATTTGGGATTCACCCTGAATCGTTGGAATTCATCTTGTATTTTTAGAATTCTTTTGAATTAATTTTCTATTTTTTGAATTATATGTTTGAATTCATCTTGTATTTTTATTTCGAATGCTTTGAATTCTTTTGACCTCACCTTGAATTCTTTGAATTCACCTTGAATTGTTTGAATTCATCCTGTATTTTTTGAGTTATTTGAATTCACTTTGTATTCTTTGAATTCTTTTGAATTTATTTTTTATTTTTGAATGATTTTTTTGAATTCTCCTTGTATTCTTATTTCGAATGCTTTGAATTCTTTTGACATTACGTTCAATTGTTTCAATTTACTTTGAATTCTATGAATTCACCTTGAATTCTATAAATTCATCTCGAATTTTTTGAATACACCTTGATTTATTTGAATTCACCTTGAATTCTTTAAATTCTTTTGAACTCACCTTGAACACTCAGAAAAAAGTTTGTTTAAATCAAACAAAAAAATTTGTTTGATATCATATTATTGAACGACACAAATTTTTTCTTTCAATTTATAAAACATTTATTTCATTTTAATATATGAAAAATATCTACCTTATTAATCGAAGCAAATAATTTTGTTGATACAATTTGTTCGATTTAAATAAAGGATTTGCTTAAATTAAATCCGTTTGAGTTTATACAAATATTTGTTTGATTTA
>JBAGKK010032210.1:0-17756 GCA_037177015.1 Euceroptres primus
TTTTATATTAATATAATTAGACAATTATTCTACCGTTTTAATTATAATAATGCTACAATCTTTGTAGAATTATTTCCTTCAAAGAATAAAATAATACAAGACGTTTTAATATCAAACAAATATTAAAGTTGAAAAGTTTTAAACTGTTTGTAATTTTCAAACCAAACTTTTGTTTCAGTTTAGAAATATCAAACCGAATGACTGTCATTTTTATCTATTACTTTTCAGGTCTCTGAAATAAATCTGAAATAAATCTGTAATCATGTCCGACTTTGAAAAACCCGATATGCCGTCAGACACGCAAGACACTTTTTTCGAAGAAAGTGAATCAGATTGTCAATTCATAAAAAATAGAGAAAACACTTCCGCTTGCACAGGCGACAGTCAAGATTTTCACCTGCTCGACACTGGCGATAGTCAAGAATTCGAAGCTGATTTATCAGAAGCACCGACCAATGATTCCGAGGCCGTGAAAATTGACAAAGAAAGTGCCCTTTCAGAGAAAGCAGTTGACGATGAAAGTAAGGAAGACAGTTTTGAAAATAAGAATCAATCAATAGAAGGACAAGAAGAAGAGGATGAAGATGTTGTTCATGGGACACCACCTCACTGTCTCTCATCTCCATCTAAAAAACTGAATACCATCGCGGATATAAAATCTCTAAAACGCAGGGCGGATTCGATGGAGGATTCCATCGAAAACCCTCAGTTGATCAAGAGAAATAAAATCGACAATTCACAAGATGTTTTGCAGAACGAACTCGCGGCAATGGAAGATGACACTCTACTAATCGAGGATGTGAATGAAGATTCTCAAAAGCAAATCGAGATTCCTGAGGGATCCTTAATCATTCCGGAAACTCAGGACTCCATGCAAGATACAGAACCGATTAACACAGAGGCTATAAATGATTTGGAAGAAACTGAGGATATCGTGGAAGCCGAGAACCATGCTGAATCTGCAAAGAATTTGGATTTAGGAAACGATAATTCTCTGGAAGAGGAGTGTGATCTGGTGAATGAGGCCATAGATTCAATCGATGACGGCAATAAAAATCAAAATGATTCAACCACAGTCAATTTCGCCGAGGGCGATATTTCCAATCAAAACGAAGTCTCAGTCGACGATGGAGAGTTAAGCCAGTCGAAAAATGTTTCCAAAGAGATTGATTTTTCTGAAGATGTTAGTTTCACGGAGGAAGGAGACGGTAAAGAAGATTCAAAGGAATCAGAAAATGTGGCTGAGAACGAAGCTTTTACGGATGTTGAAGAACAAACTAAAATTATGGGTGATATTGAAAATAAAACTGAAGATATTGAACAAGAGGAAAATCTAGAGAAATCTGGATCCGAAATAGAAGAACTTGAGAAGCCAGAAAGCATAGAAGATGCTTTAAAGCAATTGGGGGAAGAAACTGATGCGACAGAGCCTTCAGAACCACCACCTGTAGAAAAAGAATCTACAGAGTCGGAACTTCTCGCTGTTCTGACGGATTCTGACACGAATGCGGAAGTCGATGAAGGTTCTGACAACAAAAATGAAGGTCCAGTTCAAATGGAGACAGAGGATATTCCCGAAACAAAAGTCAAAGAGGAATCTGACAAAATTGCTAAATCTCGAATGAGTATAGAAGTAATTTATGATCGGTCTTCCTTGAGTCAAGAGATTAAAGCGAAACCTGCAGAAGTTGTAGAAATAGACGATGATGGGGAGAAGATCATTTTGGATTCCTCCCAAGAAGATGAAAACGCACAATCAGACCTTCCGTCAGATATGAAAGACGAAACTATCTATAAAAGCTGCCACGACAGTAAAACCAACAGCGACTTTAGTTACAAGTCCGTTACTAGTAGCAAAGATTCTGTGGTAGATCAAAAGACTGAGTCTCTTCTGACGAATGGTGATGATTCTAAAAAGACGGAATTAGATACGACTGCAAGCGTAAAGTCAAACGAGTCTTTAGACGGTGATTCAAAGGATAAGTTTTCGAAAGAGGCCTTGAACGCAAAGTCCGAAACTGGAGTTCCGAATCCACCTTTCTTTGTCATTAGTGACAGCGAAGGAGATTCGATGCTAGAGAATAAATCATCAATTGAGAGCAACGCTCTCGCCTCAACAGCAAAAACTCTACAAGTCGAAAAGGAAGTTAGCGTTTGCGTCAGGTTAAAATGTTTGGTTACCATTGACGAGAACACGAAGGAAATTCTAGGTAAGGAATTACTGGGAGTGAATTGCGAGACTGTTGCAGATCAGATGAGACACAGCGACACGTCCACGTCTCTGGCGGACATTTCTGGAAACGATAACAAAGACAGCTCTCCTGGTTCAGTGACTTCCACGACTTATCCGAGGTTTTCGATTATGTCCACCTCGACAGTTAGCTCGTCTACTTCTTCGTCTAGCGCTGGATCTTTGCCTTCTAAGATTTCTAGTCGGGACAAAATGTTTTCGGTGCCGAAAGGACCTGCAAAACACACAAAAAAGTTGCCTTATGACGAGAAAAGCAACTTGGACTTGGATCAGTTGACCAAGGAGTGGAAAAATCCTCAGCTGGTGACAATATCGGTTTTGAACTTTGTGAATGCTGAGCTGAGTGGAGTCGATTTGCAAAACGGCGTTGCTGATTCGTTGGATGAGCCTTTGAGGAAGATGCACTCGTCCACTCCGGAAGCTAATAAAGAAACTCCCCAGAGGAATTCTAAAAAGGGAAGACCGCCTAAGAGACTGCAGTCGAGAGGTTCGAGGAAAAGAACGAAAGTCGTGGCTACGAAGACTTCGCCTAATGTTATTGACCCGATTCAAGAAGATAGTGACGATCAGAGTTCTTCCACCTTGAAAGAAACTAAGAGTAAATCTGTAACTTCTGGGTCTTCCCTCACTCCAGTGAAGAAACCGTTGGAGGGTTTGAGAAATGCTGCACCTCCAGTGGTACAGGGCGATCAATTATTGGGAAAAGAAGTCTTTGCCAAGTGGTCGGATAATAATTATTATTCAGGGATAGTCGTGGATAAGACGAAGGCAAAGTACAAGGTGAATTTCAATGACGGGAAGAGCAAACAGTTGATATCAGAGTTCGTCGTACCGATTCCCAGGACTTTGAACAAGGGACTTTCTGTTTATACGCTCACGAAGGATGGAGATTATGGACCCTGTGGGATTATTGTTGACGTCCTGGAAGCGAATAACAAGGTGTCTTATGTAATAGAACCTGATGAGGGAAAAAGGATTACTGTTCAGATCAAGGACATTTTCCTCACGTCTGATCAAGCTCAGGTTTTAAAGGAGGAAGTCTGTACGGAACCGAGTAGTCTTCCATCGACACCTCATTCCATATCGCAGGTAATTAATTCAAAATAAGGTCCTTCTTTATTCAAATCTATTTAAAATATCTACAGGGTTCGTAGTCTATCCTCTGTTTTCCTTATTTCCTCTATTTTTGAAATTTATCATCTACAGTACTCTATTTTTGAAAATTGTCGCAGGTGTCACTGGACAACATGATTGACGGGAAAAGGCGTTCAAGACGATATGCTTCCACAACTCATACACCCAAATCCAAGAAATCTCTGACAAGTTTAATGGGCAAGTCATCGGACAATGAACCTTCAGTTTCAGGAGTAGTTCTTAAATCCAAGGAAGCACCTGTTTCGGAGAAAGACGGCAAGACCAGCGATTCCAACTGTTCAGTTGTAGAGGAAAGTGGTATCCATGGAGTGCAGAAAGAAATCATTGGAACTACTAGTGAACAAGTCACCACGAAAGGTCCTCAGAGTAGAATAAAAGGAAAGCAACGAAATAGAAAAAAACCAGATGATCAAGAAACGATTGACCTCTTGGGTCCGATCCCAGAACCTAATTCAAAAATCTTTGAAGGCATGTCTTTCCTATTGACTTGCGCTTCCGTAGAAGGTATCGATAGATACCATATTGACAATGGTGGGGATTCAAACTCCGAAACTGGGACCGAAAATGAGGAAGAATGGCAGAGTCGACCATTTGTTAGAGATCGCTTGGAACAACAACTCGTTGCGGGTGGTGGCAAAGTTTACGATAATTTTGATCTCATACCAGCAAGTGAATACGAAAATACGAAGCTTATAACGAACGTACCAAACCTTACTGCAAAGAGTTTGCTCTGTCTTTCTGTTGGCATCTCTGCTTATAATCATATGTGGGTCATTCGCTCGTGTAAAGATGTAAGCAATCTACTTATTCTTTCTTTTATTACTAATTTATAATGATTAACAAACATTTAGATAATTCTGAAGAGACTCTAAACACTTTGTAAGATACCTTCAGGGATTATCAGAAGCTTCAATTCTAAAAATTCAAGAAATTCAAAATCAATTCTAAAATATTTCAAGGGGTTTCAAGAAAATTTAACAAAAGGCCATAGCTGAGCAAACATGGTTGGTCTGCCTCAGCAGATATTTGGTGCATAATTAGGTGGCAAGTTTCTACCATTATAAGACTAATTTACCCCAAGTGCCAACTTCAAAAACAAATTTTCTCGAAAATAGCTGAATCAACTTCGATGGTTCAAATATATATTGTACAAGATATCACAGCGGTTTTAAAAAAAAATGAAGTCAATTCTGGCAATTAGAAAGTAATAAAAAAAATTTTTGGAATTTTGAAAAAAATGTTTGTCTATGAAAGCTTTTTGGTACCGCCGCAATTTTTTTCCTATAATACATTCACGCCCTCAGTAACAACATATATTTTTGCGAGCATGATCCCAATAGTACTTCACAGTTTAAAAAAAATTATTTTGTTGGTCTCTACAAAGTATGCGATTCCATTGAAACGAGGGGTCTTCTTAATTTTAACTCATGACTCTTAATTAAAGAGAAACATTCGGAACCGTAGATACGCTCTTTGCATTTACAGATTTTACTTTACATCTTGTATTTTCGATCTTTTTTGTGCGCTATTACATACGCCACACAGTGTGGCCAAAAGCACTTTTTGTAGACAAAAGTCTGTCTACAAGCCAATTTTCAATGGATTTTGATTTTTTTTTAAATGACCGTAAGGCTTCTAGGTATAACGAGTCGATGCAGAAAATTCACTTTGACCAAACAATAGTATATTACGTAACTAGGGGAGAAAGGCAACGATTTCAACGAGTGTGAGGTTAGCGATATCACATGAGTTGACATTGTTGCTTCTCCCCAAGCTACGTATACAATTTTTCATAACATCTAAATTGGAAATTCGACTTGATGCCTGTACAGCGAGGCGAAAGTGGCAGTTTCAACCGTAGGGTTAAAAGTAAGAAACAGCTGACAGAAACTGCAATTCGTGATGTGACTCCGTCGCTAAGCAGTTTCTGTCAGCTGTTTTTTACTTTCAACCCTAGCGTTGAAACTGCTAGTTTGGCCCCGCTATACAGGCATGGAAAGTCGAGTTTTCAATGTAGGTGTTATGAATTTTTTTTTATTAAACAACAAAATAAACAATATATTTTTCCTAACTTTTCAGAGGCACCTTTTTTTAAGATCTTCAAATTGACTTAAAAAAGAGCTTAAGTCAGTGTAAAAATTATCTAGCAACAATTTCCAGTAGGTTAGAGTAAAAAAAAATTGTTTATAATATTTTAAACAAATTAATGAACAAAAGCCATTTTCTCGTGATTCGGAATGATTATAGTTGTTTGAAATTCATAGTTTTTATATAAAATATGAGAGAAACAAATACAAATACACAGTTTTCGTATGTCACTATGAATAGACTCAATTTCTTTTAGCAGAATTAACCAAAAATGGCTTAGACTCCTTGCTGTCATTTTTTTTTTTTTTTTCAAATTTACAACAACTGTCAGGGTGTCTAGCGGACCGGAAAATCGGGAGAAACTCGGGAATTTTATTTTACCGCAAAAAACTCGAGAATTTTATTTAGGATCAGGATCATACTTATATTTTTTTTTATTCTTCAGATTTATTACCATTTAAGTAACTACTTGTGATTTTGGCTGCATCATTTTAAAAATATTTATTTTACGTGTTACAAAAATTTTAAAATATGTACTTTCGATTAATATTTATCACTTCAGTCTGTGATTAAAGATAAGTTTGACACGTCTAAATAAATAATTATTCATAATATTTATGAATATATTTATATTCATTAATTTATATTTATAATAAATAATTATATTATGTTAAAATTCACATTTCCATGTATACGTTCACTTTCAAAAATCATAAAAAGACATTTTTAACTTGATCGGGGAAAAAAAATTGACCGGAAAAAACTCGGAAATTTTAAATGGACTGATCGCTAGACATCCTGATTGTTAATTATTTAAACAATATTTATAAACAAATTCATATTTTCAACATTTTTCCACGAATAGACCCAATTTTTTTTGCAAAACCAACTAAAAATGTATTGCCAGTGACTCTTAGCTGTAATTTTGTTTAAATTGATAAAAAATATTAATTATTTAAACAATTTTTATAAATAAATGCACATTTTTACCATTTTTCCCAGAATAGGCTCCATTTTCTTAGCGGAATCAAATAAAAATGTATTGCCAATGACTCTTTGCTATGATGCTTTGCTAGTGGACAAGAAGAGTTAATTATTTAAACGGTTTTTATAAGGAAAAGTACATTTTGATCACTTTGCATGAATAGGCTTATTTTTTTGTGGAATAAACTAGAAATGCCTTACTAATGACTCTTTCAAGTGATATTTGTCCAATTAACGAAAACTGTTAATTATTTAAACAATATTTGTAAACAAATTCACAGTTTGACCATTTTTCCATAATAAATATTAATTTTTCACGAAATCAACAGGAAATATCTTGCCAATTATTCTTTCTTGTCATATTTTTCTAATTAAGAGAAAGTGTTGATATACGATACCCAATAAATAGAAAATTTCATAAACCAAGAACCTATCACACCTTAATTTTTTAGTTGATTCCGCAAAAAAATTACTGCGTATTATGGAGAAATGGTCAAACTGAGAATTTATTTACAAATATTGTTTAAATAATCCACAGTTTTTGTTAATTGGACAAATATGACAAGAAGGAGTCATTGGTAAGCCATTTCTAGTTTATTCCACGAAAAAAAATAGGCCTATTCATGCAAAAGTGGCCAAAATGTACATCTGTTTATAAAAATTGTTTAAATAATTAACTGTTCTTGTCCATTGGCAAAGTAGCATAGCGAAGCGTCATGGTCAATACAATTTTAGTTGATTCCGCTAAGAAAGTGGAGCCTATTCTTGGAAAAATGATCAAAGTGTGCATTCATTTATAAAAATTGTTTAAATAATTAATATTATTATTAATTTAAACAAAATTATAGTTAGGAGTCACTGGCAATACATTTTTAGTTGGTTCCGCAAAAAAATTGGGTCTATTCATGGAATAATGTTGAAAATGTGAATTTGTTTATAAGTATTGTTTAAATAATTAACAGTTGTTATTAATTTGAAAAAAATGACAGCAAGGAATCTTTGGCAAGATATAAATATAGAAATAAACTAGAAATGACCAATGACTTCTTGTCATATTTGTCCAATTAAGAAAGACTGTTGATTATTTAAAAAATATTTATAAAGAAATTTACAGTTTGATCATTTTTCCATAATATATATTAATTTTTTTACGGAATCAACAAGAAATGTCTTGCCAATGATTCCTTCTTGTCATATTTTTCTAATTTAGAAAAAGTGTTGAGATACGATATCCAATCAGGGGCGCAACGAGCGCATTGAGTTTTTGGGGGTGAGCATTGTCATAAATGCCGACTCAATAAGTGGAATTTGCCGACTAGTTACCATTTTTTGCCGACTAGCCGACTTTATAGTCGAATTACCCGAAAATGCCAACTCGGCACGACCATTTGGGGATGTCACGCCCCCCTCCCTCCCCCCGCTACGCCCCTGTACCCAATAAATAGATAATTTGATAATCCAATAGCCAAGATCACACCTTTCATTATCACATATGCAATGACCTTGGTTTCTTAGTTAATTCCGCAAAAAAATACTTATTATGGAAAAATAGTATTTTTCCATATTTTCATAATAAGTAAATACTTATTATGAAAAAAACTGTGAATTTATTGCTAAATATTGTTTAAATAATCAACAGTTTTTGTTAATTGGACAAATATGATAAGAAGGAGTCATTGGTAACATATTTCTAGTTTATTCTCGAAAAAAATAAGCCTATTCATGCAAAAGTGGACAAAATGTACAATTGTTTATAAAAAATGTTTAAATAATTGTCAAACAGCAGCTATTCTTAATTAATCGAAATTAGGCATTAATTTCTCACATATTTTATATAAAAACTATGAATTTCAAACAACCAATCATTACAAATCACATAAAAATGACTTTTGTTCATTAATTTGTTTAAAATATTATAAACAATTTTTTCCTACTCTAACCTACTGAAAATTGTTGCTAGATAGTTATTACACTGACTTAAGCTCTTTTTTTAGTCAATTTGAAAGATCTTAAAAAAAGGTACATCTGAAAAGTTAGAAAAAAAATATTGTTTATTTTGTTGTTCAATAAAAATTTTTTGTTTGGCCAAAGTGAATTTTCTGCACCGACTCGTTATACCTGAAAGCCTTATGGTCATTTAAAAAAAAAACATCAAAATCCATTGAAAATTGACTTTTAGGTAGACTTTGTCCACAAATTGATTTAGGTAGGCTTTTGTCCACAAAACGGGCTTTTGGCCTCGCAAAAAAGTTCGAGAATACAAGATGTAAAGTAAAATCTGTGCAAAAGCGTGTCTATGGTTTCGAATGATGCTCATTTGAGTCATGAGTTAAAATTAAGAAGACTCCTCGTTTCAATGAAATCGCATACTTTGTAGGGACTCGCAAAAATATATGTTGTTTCTGAGGGCGAGAGTGTATTATAGGAAAAAAATTCTGGCGGTACCAAAAAGCTTTCATAGCAAAAAATTTGTTTTAAAATTCCAAAAAATTTTTTTATTCCTTTCTAATTTCCAGAATTGACTCACTATTTTTTTTTAGAACCGCTGTGATATCTTGTATAATATATACTGGAAGCATCGAAATTGATTCAACCATTTTCGAGAAAATTTCATGTACTGATTTTTCAACATTTTTTTATAACTTTTGTAAAAAAAAATTTTTGAAGTTAACACTTGGGGTAAAATAGTCTTATAATGGTAGAAACTTACTACGCAAATATGAACCAAATATCTGCTAAGACAGACCAACCATGCTCACCCAGCTATGGCCTTTCTTCAAGTTTGAAAATTATAATTTAAAAAAATTTTCAGAACAAGGCCGTGAATCCATCAGAAGAAAAATTACCAGCTGGATGGAGTATAGATAGGCGATCTTACGTTGAAATGTTCCATCGACGGGATCAAAAACCACTGACGCACATTATTGTCGTAATTCCCTGTAAGGAAGATAGTGACAAAGAGTTCGTCTCATTTTGGAGCAGAATTTGCGAGAACGCTGGTGGTACCGTTAGAGTTGTGGATAATCCAGGTTCGTGACTTCAATTTCGAAATATTTATTTCCTTAGAAAAAAAATCTCAAGTATTTTTCGAAAATTTGTAAAAATGTAGGATGTGGGACCTTTATTTTTTTAAACATTTTTTTAGCAATTTTTATTCCACACTCATCCGAAATGGCCACCTTTTGCCCCTGAAACAGGGGCGAAAGTAGCATATATTTTCCGTAAACCGCATTTGCGAAGCGAAAGTAAAATTTGCGGGGCGAAAGTAAAATTAACGGGGCGAAAGTAAAATTTGCAGGGCGAAAGTAAAATTTGCGGGGCGAAAGTAAAATTTACATTTTTTTCTTTTACAATCTTTTTTACAATACTATTCGTTTTATATTGAAAATCTGAGTTGCTCCGAGTCTATCAAAATTCGAGTCGCGAACAAAGCTATAAAAAAATGCGTCGGACCCGCTTTTCAGGGCCAAAAGGTGGCCACGGTTGAGAGTGGAATAAAATACTATATGCAACACGGGACGAAAGTAAATGTTTCCCTTGGGTAATTACTGCCCTCGCGAGAAAATTTTTCCCTTGGGAAAAATCTTCTCGCTCGGGCAGGAAACCGACACACGGGAAAAATTTGCTCCTTTCGCCCCTTATTACATAATGTACTATTTGAACACCATAACTTTGATCAATTTTTTTTTCTACTGTGATATCTTTGAAATTGTAACTTTTAGAATGAACTGATTTAAAATTCTTATTTTGATTATAAGTTTTCGCAATAGAAATTAGTAAATACCATACAGTACAAGAGTCCAATTTAATCTTATTCATTTTTTTTTTTTTTTAACAGAAATTAGTTTTATCGAAGGCACGGTAGTTCTCTCAAATCACAGATGTCCAACGTGGGTGATAGAGAAAGCCGAAGGCTGGGAGATTCCTCTCGTTTCCACCACGTGGCTCGTCCAGAGTCTAATCGAGGGCAAAATTCTTACTTACGACGGTCACAAGCGTTTCAAGCTGTTCTAAAAATCTTTGGAGCTGGATTCATTATGTCCACCAGATTTTGCCGGAGGAATACAACAATATTTAGGCGTAAGATTTTCCGAAGTCTGGAGTAAATTTTTCTTTTTGTTTTGTTTCTCGAGATCGCAATCGTGTACAGTACAAATCCTCTCTTCTTTATGAAATTTCGTTGCAAGTATATTTTATACTTGTATTATTTTGGCTCAATAACCACATTGATATAAAATGTGTAATTATTTTCGTATGGTGCGCAAAGTAATGTGTTGTCTTAAAACAATCCTTTCGTATGAGTATCGACGCAATGAAATAAAATGCGATGTTTAATTTTTATTTAGCTGCTCTAGTTCCTGTGGCTGAGTTTCTAGCGATCGTCGTAAATTTATCAGAAAATGCTCTATATGCATTCATTAGAGACAGTGAAAAATTCATTCACGTAGCAGACGAAGCACTCTTTTTAAGTCATAGGAGTAATAAACAATACTCGCCATTGGGATTTCGTGATATCGATACATCGCAGTAGTGATACATGTAGAATATTTTTTTCCTTCATCAAATTTTTGATAGAAGTATAAGAGCCTTAAAGTTTGCCCAATTGTGGATCTTTATTTATATTATATTAAACGCAAGCAACTTGATGAACTTGTATAACATTTATTTGGGATCATTTTCTTGAAAATTGCGTTGATATATTTTTTTTTAAAAAACTTATTTTGTTAAAGGTGTCACGTTTCAGATATTCTGAATCTTAGAGCTGATTTTTTAAAATGTTACCGCTTCTTTCAAAGTAGAAAAAATGCAATGATTAAAAATCAAAATGAATTCAACTTTGTCCAATCAGATTTAAAGTATAAGTGTTCAAGATTAAAATACGAAATCAAGTTTGCAGGAAATTAAAAGTCAATTTCAATAAATATTTTCTACTCTGAAATTGCAATATTCATTTTTTATTTTAATTTTAATCAACGTTTTTAAATAAGCTCTACATTTTATTGCCAGGCAGTAAAATAGAATTGTATATTATATATATATATATTTCAGCTCTTTAAATTGTGTAAAGCTTTTTAATCACTCAAAGTCTTGATCTCCTTATATCTTTTTCGGTATAAGATTTAGGAAAAGATCTGGTACTCGAGATAAGTTTTTCTTAGTTCTTGTACCGTTTTTAAATTATATGATTTTGGAGTATTTTACTACAGTCTGCTCCTTGCGTTTTTTAAATCACAGTCTAATAATTTTGTACGAAATGTCTTTTTATAATGAGCGTAACTTCTAGATTTTATATTCTTTGACCCCTATTCCTCTATATTTTGGGGGAATATACACCAGAAAAGTGTACAATTAAAGTCGCGGTGTGTCAAAGAAAAATATAGATTGGACTGTTAACGATAAGGTGCGAATAGGACTCACGTTTTAAAAGCGACTAAGTTAGCTATTGTAATCCAACAAAATTGTAACCATAAATTGCATTTGTATATGTATACATATATCACAACCTTTATTGTATAAGTAGTAGTAATTATGTACAATTTTTGGTGATACAATATACATATTTTGGCAAAAACTCCTTTTTTTCCAGCCCAAATTTACACCTGTAAATGTTCATTATTAAATTACAAGACTCACTATTCGACGTGTGTTATTTCATTTTTCGACAATAGTTTTTAAGTACCTGCACCATTAATCGATTGAAACATTTTAAAAAATACATTTTATAACAGTATCAGAATATTGTAGAATCTTCAAGCACTTAAAATTAATTATTTACATGCAAACCAACGAATTATCTAAGAATCGTTTTTTAATAACGCACTGACTTTAAATTTTGAAAATGTGATTGTGACTTTGGAAGCATTTTCCAAGTTGAATCCTCATTCAAGGATTGTACCAGTCCAAAAACAGAAGCGAGAAGGACATTACAATCAAGAAAAATAGAATCCAGACTCTGAGTCCAGCGTTTCTCTGAATTGCTTGGCGAATTTGCTCGTTGGCTTCCTTTACATTTTCTGTGGATCCAACAACTGTCGGCATCAATCGATCCAAATCTTTATCTTGATCCAAGACTTTTTCCGTGAATACTTCCTGGAGCTCTGCGATATGGACTACTTTGCTTTCTATCTGCTTGACTTCTTCAGTTAAAGTATTCAACTCATTAAAAAGCTGCTCGTTCTCAGATTCAAACATTTGAATATCCTCAGGTGATAATTCTTCTTCTAGACTCAAGGAATTAGTCACGTCGTTATCCATTTCAGAAATAATCATGGTAGACTTGTTACTTTCGGGATCCTTTTTCCTTTTACTGACTGCAGGTGATTCTGCTCGATTTGAGGTTGAATTTAGAGATCTTTTAGGGTCTACTTCAAGTCTCGCTACTTTTCTAAACTCAATCGCTCTTTTCACTCGAATAGCTTTTTGCTCGGAGTAAATTTTACAGATACTCTTCAAGTAGTTTTCAATCAAAAGTAACATGATTTCTCTGTGTTCGAGATTCTGCTGGGAAACTTCGGTCTCTGCGACTTCTCTTTTTAGTTCTTTGATGAGCTGGGAGCATTTAGTCATTATTTGTTGAGCACCAGTATCAATTTGATCTCGATCATCGTCGGTCATGTGAGCTTTACTTGATAAGTAGTTGGAAAAATTCAAGTAAGCAGGACGATTTTCCAGAAGAAATTCACGAAGTTTTGTAATATGAGTTACCACTGCTTGGGCTTTTGTAACAAATGGACTTTGCTTGCGACGCATTTTGAAGGATGACTTCGAATCTGGTTGATCGCCAAGAGCTTTATTCCGTAGAGTTACGGTTTTCACACTGGCTCGGAAGAGAGTACTGACGTCCATTTTATTAGTTTTTTTAATATCTCGAGTGTTTTTAATTATAAAAAGTTATTTCTTCCTGGATCACTTTTATATTCTATCCGTGTTGTAGTTTTAAAAATTCTGAAAAAATAAAATATATAAATGTAGGTATTAAACTTAGGAGATTCCTAAGGTGAAAACTAAGAAAATTTAGAAACTCACAATTTCAATTTTAAAGTTCAAACTTATCAATTTTAACACTTAATTAGAAGCGATTTTAAATTTCAACATTCCTTAATTAAAACTCTTTAAATTTGAATAAATTTAGTGCTTTCAAAAGTTTATTTTAAATTTGAATTTTTTATGGGTTTTTTAAGATTAGTTCAGCAATTTTGATTCTAAAATAAGATGCAAGTTTTTCTGTGTTCCTTATAAAATAAAAATTAACAACTATCTTAACTCAAAGAAGAAATTATAAAATTAAATAAATAATTTGTTTACATATTAAACTATTAAAGGACATTTTTTAATGCAATGTCATAATCACTGAAAACGATTTGTTTTCGACGTTTTTGACAAATGAAAACAAATAGTTGTTTACCATTTTAAAAATAAACAAACTTAAATAATAACAACATATTGTTAAATTTAATGTGAAAAACAGCTTAAAGAAGGAAGAAATTAAGTGACGTGTACCTTTTTTATAATAAATTGGTTTTTGACAGAACATTTTCACTTTTTGAGGTTATGTTCAAGATGAGATTGTTTGACAGCTCTTTGCACAGGTAAAGATAAATTAATTAACACCATGTTTTGCGAATAGGTTCTACAGTTACGTACTTTTCAATGAAAATTGAATTATTTTATAAAGGAGTGACGAGTGACAAGAGCAGACAGGGCAGACAGCTTTGTTGCATTAGTGGTGTTGTTACACGTATATGTTTTACACCACCATATGTCAGTGTAGCACAAGATGGCACGTCAGCAGCAGACCGACGTCGACGAGCTGTTCGATGTAAAAAATCAGTTTTACATTGGAAATTATCAACAATGCATTAACGAGGCTCAAAAAGTGAAGGTACGAATTCTCCTAATTAAAATTCTGATAAAATTTCGAAGCTTGCTTCCCTACATCAATTTATTTGGAAATCTAACGTCTCCGTACGCACGTTGCTGATTCACGCCTATATATTACATTTGGGGTGGATTAATCATCGCTTTCCTAAAGATATCTTAACATTTCTTTATTTACGAAAACAATCTGCTTTATTTGTTTTCTTTATTTCAAATAAATGATTAATTGTTCCTCATTTATTGTTCACTGTATTCTCTTTGACACAAAGCAAATTTCTCTTTAATTTTTGGATTTTCCTTTAGTTTTGTGATTTTTAAGATTCAAATGGAGCAAATTTAGTAAACGGAATGTTTTAAGTTGTCAAAATTTTGTTCAACATTGTTTTGTGGATAGCTTAGTTTTTATATTTTGGTCCTAAGAAATATATGGATTGACGTTATAATGTTATTTATCTTTTTATAAATAATGGAATAACAATTCTATAATACCATAAGTACAAATAGTAATGATTAATTTCGGCAAATAATATGGAAAAATAAATATAAGTAATTACGTAATGGTCGTGTTCACCTGGAACTGATATTTATAGTTCAAATTTTGGAAGAATTCTTATTTAAAACTCTAAAACATTTGTGTTCAAATTTTGGAAAAATTCTTATTTAAAACTCTAAAAATGTGTGTTATTATTTCCAGCCCTCTTCTCCAGAAATTGGACTGGATCGAGATGTTTTTTTATACCGTGCCTACATAGCACAGCGCAAATTTCGAGTCGTTCTAGACGAGATAAACAATTCATCTCCACCAGATTTACAGCCACTGAAGATTCTAGCAGAATATTTTGCGTTTCCTAATCGTCGCGAAACGCTACTGGCTGAATTGGATCAAGCAGCTAGTAAAGCTAATGCAGATAATCATAACTTTATGATTGTCGCTGCTACTATTTATTACCATGAAAAGAATTTGGAGTCGGCTCTCAGAGTTCTCAGAAATTCGGATCATTTGGAGTGTCTTGCCTTAATGCTACAGATTTATTTAAAAATGGATCGACTGGATTTGGCTCGAAAGGAGCTTAAAACCATGCAAGAAAAAGATGATGATGCGACACTGACACAACTTGCTCAAGCGTGGGTTAATATTAGCAGCGGTGGTGATAAATTGTTGGATGCCTACTACATCTTCCAGGTATTATACATTGAAATATATATTTTTAAACGTAGAGTTTTCAAATTTCAATTCTAACAAATAATTTAACCAGATCATAATTTGTTTGGACGACTAAGAACCATTCCTAACATTAATTTAACCAAATAATATTTCAGGAAATGATTGACAAGCACTCGAGTACAAGTATGTTGTTAAATGGCCAAGCAACATGTTTCATTGGACAAGCGAAATATGAAGAAGCAGAAGCCGCTTTGCAGGAATCGTTGGACAAAGATAGCAATAATCCAGACACGTTAATCAATATGATTGTCCTTTCCCAACACATGGGAAAGCCTCCAGAGGTAGCAAATCGTTACCTGAGTCAGCTGAAAGATTCCCACCTGGAGCACCCTTTCGTGAAAGAATATTTACTGAAGGAAGCCGAATTCCAGTTGCTCGTAACTCAGTATTCCACTTCGGCTTGAATTTCTCGAGAGTCGGGCCTTCCAGGGATTAAATTTGAGCTCTCGTTTAGACTCGAGTAAAGAAGCGTTAGACGATAGATTCTGCGGGGTATCGAAAGAGCGAGTATTCTTAATCAAAAATACTCTTAGACAAGAGGTAATGTACATTTTTCTTTCTTACGCGAAAGTATTGTACATTGTTTTTTTCATAAGCATTTTCATCAAAGCAGCTCGCATTCCAATGATTATGAGCGTTTCCAAGAATTCGTAAAAGTGGAAAGGAGACTGAGATATTGCTGGAGCGTATTTAATAAAATAATAAGTATTAATATTTAATTGCCAGGTAAAGAAAACGATACTGCTGCCATTTTATAATCGTAGGTCCATTTAAAGAGCCAAAATTTACAATTTTTCAGGATACAAAGTTAAAAGTCTAGCTTCAAAAATGCGAAGTCAGAACGATGACTTGAAAACGAAATTTTCTCATGTATAAGTGGGTTTATAATTTTTTAAGAGGTTTCAATCTACATCGAAAGAGAAATTTCGTTTTCAATAACTCGTTCTGTTCGCGAATTTTATCTATGAATGGTTATTTGTAGAATTCAGGATAGGGTTGGGCAAAATACACACGTGGAAAAATATTTAAAATACAAAATGTTAATCTTGATTCAATTGCAAAGTCAATGCTATTTAAAAAAAATTTCTTGAGAGTCTCTTTGATTTAAAATTTTTCGATTGACATCTGTACATTCTTTGACGAGAAATCATTGCGGCTGTGGTACAATCTAATTTATCTCGTATTTTTGTAGACTAATAATTATATTTTGATTCATTACTAATTACATTTGAACCCTTAGCGCCTAAATATGTTACATGGAGTTCTTAGCAATAAATTTTGTTTCATTTGCAGATCTGTGTTTACAATTTTTTTTGTATAGATAAATTTAAGCTAAGAAATTATTCGTGTTTTATATCTCTAAGTGAAACAAGGGTAGTAATAAATATAATTCAGTATCGTGAACGGATTTTGTACTTTTGAATAACGAAATGTTGAAAAATTGCACTTCAGTGTATTTCGAAGAGCTAATTTTGTCCGCCCCTAAAAAAGTGGCTGCTCATTGTATCACTTCCTAAGACTTTTTCAGTCCAGATTTTCTTGTACACAGAACTTATAAGCACAAAGATTTAATAAAGGTTACAAAGAGTGATATAAATATTTGTATTATATTTGAGATTACCAAATTTTATATTTTCATATCAAAATAATCTCTTCTATTCCCAGGATAAATTAAAAAAGTCTGAATATTTTTCATGCTACAATTTTGTCTCAAAGCCAAAAGTTTTGAGGAATTTTTTAAATATTGATGAAAATTAACGTATTCTTGAGAATATGACTTCCAAAAATATGGAAAGGAAAGAGTGTTTAAATAAAACTGCAATAGAAATCTGAAAAAAATGGGATTAATATTCAAGATTTCTTTAAAACATTTAATTTTTCATATTTGCCAAGAACAGTTATTTTAACCTTATTCATACTTTTCCTATTATTCATTTTTTGAATTAAAATTTTATTTATTGTTGTTTTTTAAAACCTCAATTCTCCGAGACTTTAACATTTTATATAATTTATGACCGAAGAAAAGAGTGTTTAAGTAAAACTGCAATAGAAATTTGAAAAAAGTGGAATTAATATTCAAGATTTCTTTAAAACATTGAATTTTTCATATTTGCCAAGAACAGTTATTTTAACCTTATTCATACTTTTCCTATTATTCATTTTTTGAATTAAAAT
>JBAGKK010032210.1:17856-29475 GCA_037177015.1 Euceroptres primus
TTTATTTATTGTTGTTTTTTAAAACCTCAATTCTCCGAAACTTTAACATTTTATATAATTTTTAACCGATGGAAATTATTTTTATAGAATATAGAATTTTTTTATATGAAATAGAAACACATTTTTGACGTTATTGCGACCTTCCTTTGAACTAAGAACGATGATTTTGTGCCTTTGGGGTTTAGCATATTGATTATGATGTTAAATCAAGTCTTTCTCGGTTGTTCCGAGTTCTTTTTATTTTAATTAGATGTTAACTTTAAAAACTCCAGGATTTTCGAAGTTCATTTAAATAATTTTTTTTAAATATACAAATATCTGTGAAAAAATAAACGCTTTCGACTGTGCTGGGGGTGAACCCAGTTTCAAACTTGGAAATATTTGGGCGCCAAAATGTACAATTGCGAATTTTTCGAAATATAACTTAAAAATCGAAAATATTAGGCAGTATGCAAAATATTTTTAATTTCAGATGAGATTAATGAAGAAAATATATAATTAATAAATATTAGATGATTAAAGAATCAAAAATTGAATCCATTGAATCGCTAGAAAATGTTTTTAAAAACCTTCGATTGTTGATTTGGCGGTTTGTCGTTTGTTGATTTGGCGGTTTGTTGTTTGTCATTTGTTTGTAGTGCGGATGAAATTTTGTAAGCGTTAAATTTGTATAAAAATCAATTATTTTCAGTTCGTGTCGTACGGAAAGTGAGTGTTTTATACTAATTTCGGTTCGTTATTTTAGTTAATAACTCTTGTGTTAAAATAAAACATTAAACTCAGTGTAAAAATGTGAAAAAAGTCTGGACAATAGAGTTGGCATTCGAGCGAATCTGATGGAGACAAAAATGATGAAATACCAGCAAATTTGTGAGTACTTTTTGATTGTTTGTTATTATTTAAGTTATGTGTTCAGATCGTTATATCAGAAAGTATTTTTATGCCGGTTTATTTGTTTTTTTACCGCGGCATAACATAACCTTAAAGTTGTACCGACGCGCAGCGGATGCGCCGCGGAATCTTCGATGTAACCTATAAGCTCAGTTTAAAAGGTTTAAAAATACATATGTAGCATCTAATTTACTTTACCGAGGAACAACGAACACAGTTCTTTACAATCAGTAAAAGTGACTCATCAATTTATGTAGAATAAATTCACCGATCGAGAGTGTAATCGAGGAACAAAGTTTGAAAGTTTCTTGTGTCATCGCATTATTTTCTCTCAACTTGAGTCTTATGACTGAAGACTTTTGTCAACTTTTGTTTTTTCTTCGTTCGTTTTTTTACCCTTCTTGGCCAGTCGTCACCGAAATTCACTGAAATTCCATATTTCATGACCAGAACTCACAAAATGACAAAATTATCCAAATTCATCAGTGTGTGGGAATAAAAACATAAAAATCAAGACATCAAATCACGGACCTCTAGGAGTTTATCCCCGAAAAAATACAATATAAAAAAGGAAGAGTAAGAAATATAATCAAGAATTGGGCAATATTTTTTTTTTAATTACCAGGTAATTATTATTTCTCTTCGAAATATAGTTTCCCAACACAAACAGTATTAAAACTGTTTACCTCTCACTTAAATCACTCATCTTTCAAGTCTATACACAACAGGAAAACATAAATGAGATATCAAAATAAGTAACCTTAAAAACAATCATCCACTAGCATTTTGACATTCATTATGCATAATATTTTCTTGCAAAGGAAGTTTTTCGCAAGTTGGCTCTTTTTCTGTAGGAGTGCACTGAAAATTCCAATATCAAGAATGTCTGCAACTTCAACAAATACTGATGATCGTATGGTAAAGGCCGTGAGAAAGATAGTCCCGAGTTTAACCACAGCGAAGCACAAGGGTCAAGATGGGCGAATCGGAATTTTTGGAGGCTCGACTGAATATACAGGGGCACCTTATTATGCAGGAATGAGTGCTCTTCGCCTTGGTGCAGATTTGGTTCACATATTTTGCACGAAAGATGCCAGCATACCAATCAAATCCTTAAGTCCTGAATTAATAGTCCATCCACTATTGGATCACCAGTTTCCGGTTAAGGCAATCAAACCCTGGTTGGATCGTCTACATGTTATCATTATAGGCTGCGGTCTTGGGAGGGAAGAAAAAATTATTAAAACAGTCTCGGAACTCATTGGTGTCTGTCGTTATCTCAAGAAACCGCTCGTCATCGATGCAGATGGACTATTTCTCGTTGGCATGAAACCAGAGCTTATAAAGGATTATCCAGGTCTTATTCTCACGCCGAATGCAATGGAATTTAGTCGACTTTTTAAGAGCTTTCTGGATAAATCGATTCAACCATCACCAGTCCCCAAAGTTTCGGATGTCAAGCATTTGGCTGATTGTATTGGGAAGAATGTTGTCATCATTCATAAGGGAGCGAAGGACATAATTGTGGATGGTCACAAGGCAACTGAAACTTTAAGTTGTTCATTAGGTGGGTCTGGAAGACGATGTGGAGGTCAGGGAGATCTTCTGGCAGGAACTTTGGCTGTTTTCTGGTGGTGGGCACTTAGTGCTGGACCTAGTGAATGTGCCCTTTCCCCCCAAATGACTGCTTGCTATGGTGCATCCAGGATGACGAGAGAGTGCAACGCAGCTGCCTTTAAAATTAAGCAGAGGGCGATGTTAACGACAGACATGATTAAGCAAATTGAGCCTGTTTTTGCGAAAATATTCGAAACGTATTGCACAAAGTGAGCTATGAGAACCCGTTGATTTAGAGGACAGTCTTTTTTTAGAAGGGCTTTTGTGCAATTTTAGAAGGGTTTTTGTACAATTCAATGCAGTGAAAATTTCTAAAACCTTTCTATTACGTTTTAAAAAAATAATATTTTTAAAAAGATACAAAATATTTTGGATATTTTGATATTTTGGATATTTGGATCTAAGTTAACTGTAAAGGGTTTTTGGTTTGTTGATAGTAATCTAGACTGGTTGAATTTATATAGTGCTTTAACTTTTAGAGCACCATCATTCTACTCTGGAAGAAGTCGAACGAGAAGCAGTGATATATAAAGTTCGTTCAAGTATTTTTGGAAAGAAATGTTATCAAGTTGTTAAAGAAAATCAGGTTTCAACTTCAAATTTCAAAAGATGTAAATACGTTTCTAGTAATTAGACATTTTGAGGTAATAAAGAATATTTGAAGCAATTTATTCTTTTTTTTAATAAAAAGTTTGATAAAAAGTAATAAATTAATATTAATATTAACGAAAATTTCGAAATAGGAAAAATTGTAGGGCTGAAATTTTATTATTCTCTCGGAAGGTGAATTTATTTCACACAAGAAAGAAAAACAAATCGAATTTGTTTACGATATTGATAAAAAAATAAATTGAAAAATTCGGAACTAGAATGTTCCAAATTGGAATCTCACAAATAAAATTTATTTGATGGTACATACATATTTAAAAATATTCTAAAAAAGAATATTAAAATAGTTTTGAACGTTTAATAAATGTTAAACGTTTTTCTACTACGTTTATAATTTCCTTAGTAAAAACTATAATATTATTGATTTACAGAATTTTTCTAGAGATGGAAAGAGTGCTTGAAATTAAAAATTATTATTACAACAATTAAAACATTTTTCATATAATTACTAATTAATTTAATTAATTTACGATTACTTTCCAAAAGTCCTTCAGTTTTTGTATTTAAATAATATTTAAAGTAAAATATTACGAAAGAATGAAAAATTTCTCTTTTAATTTTAAGTAAAATATCTTTAAATTAAAATTAATAACTAATGAAGATTGTCGAAATAAAATAAAAAGCAGAAATAAAGTTTTATGTGAAAACAATAAATATTTTACTAACTTTTCTTACATCAGTCGAATACATCATACTTCTGTTTTCAGTTAAAAATCCTAATTAAATGAACTTTGTGTACATCGTCAATGCAAGCTCCTATAATTTTTTACTAAATTAATTAAAATTTTTCTAATAGATTAAAAACCTATTATCTAAAAGTCTTAAAGCTAGGTAAATAAATACATGTGATAATAATCTAATGTGTTTAAAATAGCCAGAACAAATCAAATCCTAAAATTATTTGTAATTAATTAATTTTAGGACATCTTTTCTTCAAGCTTGTCTATGCATGTTGATGAATAACATAATCCTAATTGCTAGAAAATCGAGTATTTGACTAGACTGACTTTTTTCACAGAATCATTTCAAAATAAATTTCAGCTCAATCAAACACTTAATTTACATCTGATGAGTAGTAATTTTGTATGAATACTGTTTTTCTAAGTATACTAAAATATTTCATCTAAATTGGAATTTGTCGTGCAACAAGCGGCTGTGTATAATTTAAAAATTGTACACTATAGAATTTAAATTATTAAACTTTTGACATTTAACAGAGTTCTAACTATTCGTAGAAAATTTACTTCTGTAGTTTAAACATATGAATAGCGTTAATTAATTTTAGACTATTTTCCTTATACAAACTTTCTAGCATTATTTGACAAATACAAAATTATGCGATTTTATAATTTAATTATAGCTTTAAATCCATTTGGCAATCGAAAGACACGAATATAATTTGTATGTGAAGGTAGATTTCTCCATATTTTTTTAAATTAGTCTTTTGTTGCATAACACAGTTCAATTTTTTCCAGTACTAGGAGTAGAAGGTCAATACTGAAGTGTGATTCCCTCTTATCAATAAGGTCGGTGGCATATCTCGCGTAAGAGCTTCTAACCATGCCATGTATAATGGAGCAGATACTGCACCTTTTCTTGGCATTGGCAAAGACCTGAAATAATTGAGACTTCGTTTTTAATGTGAATTTAATATTTTTTAATTTTTATAATGTATGGGAGACTATCGCAGAGAAGATTAAAAATTAATCTCATGTTTAAATTAAATTTTTTTATAATCTTCAGGGTGGCCGCTGGACCGGGAAACCGGGAAATGACCGGGAATTTTTTGTGACCCGGAAAATCCGAGAAATGACCGGGAATTTTTTTAATTTTTAATGAAAAACTATTATAATTTTCCAAAAATGTGTTGCATCCGGCTAGCCTCAATTAAGTTCAACCCAAAAGTGCTTGTACATCCAGTTTTTCTTTTGTACGTGTTTCCGGGATGTCTTCCGGTTATTTTAAGCCAAGGAAGAAAAAAATCGTACTACGTGTTTTTGAGGAAAAAGGTTTTTTCATTTTTGACAATTAAAAATCTCATTTTTCCCGAAAACGATGCAAAATATGAATAGCAGTTCATAGTTCAAAATAGTTTCCCTTCCTAAAATCTATAAAATTATACCTTCACCAGATGTTTATTTTGTGTATTTTAACAAATTTTTCCAAAAAAATTGGAAAAAACGATAAAAATTGACTAAAATAGCATTTAGTTTAACGAATTTTAACATTTTAGTTTTAAAAACGTTTGTTTTTATTTTTAGCAATGTGAAGAACATGTTATATGAGATTGTTAAGTTTCCTAAGCTTCAAAGTAAAGAAAAATTGGTTTTTATCTCTAAAATTGAAGAAATATCATTTTTATTGATTAAAAATCTCAATTTTCTCGTAAACGAAGCAAAATAAAAATAGTAGGTCATAGTTTAAAATTTTTTCCCTTCCTGAAATCTACGAAATTACACCCTTATCAGATTTATATCTTGTGTATTTTAACAAAAATTTTCAAAAAATAGAAAATCTATAAAAGCGATTAAAATAGCATTTAGTTTAACGAACTTCAATATGTTATTTTTAAAATCGTTTGTTTTTTGTTCAGAAACAATGTGCAAAACATGCTTCATGAGATTATTAAGGTTTCTGAGCTTCAAAGAGAAGAAAAATTGATTTTTATCTCCAAATTTTAAGAAATATCACTTTTAACAATTAAAAATCTGATTTTTCTCGTAAACGAAGCAAAATTAAAAAAAGTTGGTCATAGTTTAAAATTTGTCCCTTTCCTGTAATCTACGAAATTGGACCCTTACCAGATGCATATCTTGTGTATTTTAACAAAAAATTTTTAAACAAAAAAAATGATTACCTTCTCATATGATGATGAGAATGTAAAAATCTATAAAAGCGACTAAAATAGGATTTAGTTTCAAACGAACTTCAAAACTTTATTTTTAAAATCGTTTGTTTTTAGTTCAGAAACAATGTGCAAAACATGCTTATGAGATTATTAAGGTTTCTGAGCTTCAAAGAGAAGAAAAATTTATTTTTATCTCCAAAATTGAAGAAATGTAATTTTTAACGATTGAAAATCTTATTTTCTCGAAAACGACGCAAAATATGAATAGCAGTTTATAGTTCAAACTTGTTCCCCTTCCTGACATCCATAAGATTATACTCTTAGCAGATGTTTATCTTGTATATTTCAACCAATTTTTTCAAAAAAAAGGGAAAAAATCGATAAAAATGGACTAAAGTAGCATTTAGTTTAACGAACTTTAACATTTTATTTTTAATATCTTAAATATATGAAAACTTTTGTAATGGCAAAAAGCCAAACATGTTTTTCACATTGTTACTGACCTAAAAGTAAACGTTTTTAGAAATAAAATATTGAAGTTCGTTAAAGTCAATTCTATATTAGTAGCTTTTATCGGTTTTTTCTATTTTTTTTTTGTTTGAAAAAATTTGTTAAAATACATCAGATAAATATCTGGTGAGGGCATAAATTTATAGATTTTAGGCAAAAGAACAATTTTGAACTATGAACTGCTATTACTATTTTGCTTTGTTTTCGAAAAAAATGAGATTTTTAATCGTTAAAAATGATATTTCTTCAATTTTAGTTATAAAAACCAATTTTTTTTTACATACTTTGAAGCTTAAGAAACTTAATAATATATAATATGTTCTTCACATTGCTACTAAAGTAAAAACAAACATTTTTAAAACTGAAATATTAAAATTCGGTAAACTAAATGATATTTTAGTCCCTTTTTTCAATTTTGCCAATTTTTTTTTTAAATTTGTTAAATACACAAGATAAAAATCTGGTAAGGGTATAATTTTATAGAGTTTAGGAAGGGAAACAATTTTGAACTATGAACTGCTATTCATATTTTGCGTTCTTTTCGAGAAAAATGAGATTTTTCATTGTTAAAAATGAAAAAATATTTTTTTCCAAAACGCGTAGTACGATTTTTTTTACTTGGCTTAAAATAACCGGAGGGCATTCCGGAAACACATACAAAAGAAAAACTAGATGTGCAAGCATTTTTGGTTTAACTAAATCGAGCTTTGATTTGCTTGTATGGTATATTATAAATTTTGAAATTCCCCACGGTGTGCTTGAAAGGGGTTTTGGATTTTTTTTGGCAATTTAGATTTTTCTGTTGGATATGTTGCGCTGACTTCCTACAAATCTTTTAAGCTCAAAACTAAAATCTTTCATCGGTCCCCTTTCGAGAGAAGGCCCTTTGTCTGCCATTTTTGCGAGTTTTACTGGGAAAAGCCGAGTTTTACAGTGAAAGTGTTTCAAACTGCCTTTCTTTTTTACATTTTCTCAGAATAACTTATTTCAGTCCCAAGTTAAATACGCCCTTTGAACCCTTTTCCGGGTAAGGCCCTTTTTCTGCAATTTTTGCGAGTTTTACTGGGAAAAGCCTAATGAAAGTGTTCCAAACTGCCTTTTTTTTTACATTTTCTCAGAATAACTTATTTCAGTCCCAAAACTCAATACGCCCTTTGAGCTCTTTTCCAGGTAAGGTCCTTTATCTAAAAATATTTCCGAATTATACTGCAAAAGGCTAACAAAAGTCTTTCAAATTTGATTTTTTTCAAATATTTCCTACAATTCTAAGCTGAAAAGATGAGTCACTCATCGAGTCTTTTGCAAATAAGGCCCTTTTTGGTTACTTATGCAAGTTTACGGCAAAAATTTGATAAAATTGTTTCAAATTCAATGTGTTTTCTTCAAATTTATATGATTGTATAATTTAAGCTCAAAATTTAAATCTTTCGTTAGGCCGTTTTTGGATGAGGCCCTTTTTGGGTATTTTTGCGAATTTCGCTACAAAAATATAATAAAAGTATTTTACATTAAATTTTTGTACTGAAATTCGCAAAAATTACCAATACTTTTTATGATTAATCATAAAAACTATTGAAAAAATTAAATGTAAAACACTTTTATTATATTTTTGTACTGAAATTCGCAAAAATCACCAAAAAGGGCCTCATCCAAAAAGGGCCCAACGAAAAATTTAAATTTTGAGCTTAAATTATACAGTCATAAATTTGAAGAGAACACATTGAATTTGAAACAATTTTATCAAATTTTTGCAGTAAACTTGCATAAGTAACCAAAAAGGGCCTTATTCGAAAAGGACCCGATTAGAGACTCATCTTTTCAGCTTAGAATTGAAGAATTGTAGGAAATATTTGAAAAAATCAAATTTGAAAGACTTTTGTTAGCCTTTTGCAATATAATTTGAAAAATTTTTTAGATAAAGGGCCTTACCTGGAAAAGGGCTCAAAGGGCGTATTGAGTTTTAGGACTGAAATAGGTTATTCTGAGAAAATGTAAAAAAGAAAGGCAGTTTGGAACACTTTCATTAAGCTTTTCCCAGTAAAACTCGCAAAAATTTCAGAAAAAGGGCCTTACCTGAAAAATGGCTCAAAGGGCTTATTTAATTTTGGGACTGAAATAAGTTATTCTGAGAAAATGTAAAAAAGAAAGGCAGTTTGGAACACGTTCACTATAGGCTTTTCCCAGTAAATTTTGAGCTTAAAATGTTTGTAGGAAGTCAGCGCAACATATCCAATAGGAAAATCTAAAATGCCAGGAAAAAAATATAAAACCCCTTTCAAGCACACCGTGTCCCGCCTTATTTGTGCAAAGCAAGCCAGAAAATGCAGGAAAAAGTGCAGAAGTCATTGATCAAGAGATTTAAAAACTGAGTAACTAAATAAAACTTATTGTAGAAATCTTAGAAAATGCACGAAAAAGTGCAGAAGTCATTGATCAAGAGATTAAAAACTGAGTAACTAAATAAAACTTATTGTAGAAATGTTAGTACGATAAAGTTAAAATATATCTCGTTTAACGATAACACTCTGTACTTATTTCGTTTACAAAATGTAAATGCTTATATATTTTAATATCACACTTTAGTCACTAGGGATTAGTTGAACTTAAAATATTTATATTTCATAGTTTTAAAACCAATGCTCTCGTTTGAGCAGTGACATTTCATTATATAAAATATCCTAATGTTACTTTTAGAAACATATAAAAATGTTCACCCTAAAGAATTAATCACTAGGGCTTAGCTGAAAAACCTCCATTTGCACTTCTTCAATAATATAAACTATTTTAATGTTAAATTAAAGAGAAATTCATGTTTGTATATTCAGAATATTAAATAAAAAACATTTTAAAACTTTTAAAACCCATTGCATTAACTGTTACTCATTGGAAACTATTATTTAATGACCGGGAAAAAATTTTCGATGACCGGAAAATGACCGGAAATTTTTTTCGTCGGTGAAAATGGCCACCCTGAATCTTTAATAATATATGGGCAATTGTCTGTAATTTTTAGATTTGATGCCTTAGTTATTTATTGATGTCGGAAGATAAGATTAGGAATAATAAGCTATGAGATACATTTACTTATGACGAAAACTAAGTCGGACAATAGTTTTTGTGCATAAAATTATATTAAATTGTGACATGTTGGAAGACATGTCGTATTTTTCATTGACCCTCTATATGAAATCGTTAATAATATTTTATTGGCTATATGGTCTATTTCTTAAGATCTACTTAGTTGCAAAATAAACTTTAACAACTAAGTAGATCTTAAGAAATAGACCCCATAGCCATAAAATTATAAATTCGCCTCTGATACATGCGAAATGTGATTCTAACCGGGTCCATTTTTTTAAAAACATGTACACGAGTAATAATATACTTCTGATCGTCTAAAGAAGTAATATACAAAAGATCATATGTGTCGCTTACGATTTATTCTTTAAAATTTCTTATATTGAAATCTTAAGGTTCTGAACAATTGCCCATATCTAATAGTGAGTATTTAAAAAATTTACTTACATTACAACTAAAGTAGATTGACTGGAATTTTCCAGAAGTAATTCTCGCAATCTCAACTGACGGTGAGTTTTGTCCCTTAAACTTTGAAGTTCCTCGGCGGTAACAGTACAGTCTTAAAAAAACAAATTAACTTTTATGTTTGTGAAGAAAATATTATTTAAATTATAAAAATTTGAAAATTAATTTCCATGTTAATGGGGTTTCTTTTTTTGAAATTTAAATTATTAATTTAATAATTTGCTTACCAGACAAATCAGGAGATCCATTTTTAGTAAAATCGGATATGAGTTTGTCGAAGAAATCTTGTGTTGATTTTTGGGGTTGAATACTAATATCGTCAACCATTTTTAAACTCGTGTATTTTATTCGAAATTTAGCCATGATTTCGGCCATTCTATAAATTAAAAAATAGTTTAAAAATATTAAGAAGTTAATTTTCGACACTGTATTTTATAGTAATATAGTACCTACATTTTACATTAAATTAAATTAATTTTGTAAAAGAGATTTCGAATATGAACAAATGAACATTGTCAAATTATAAACACTGAAATTTTCTTATTTTGAAAAAAAATTATAAATAATCGTTCATAATGTTGAATGTTTGAGAAAAATTATAAAAATGTTATTTTATTATTTTTAAAATGAAACAGTTTTCAAATTTCAAATATTTTATTTATATATATAAATTCAAACTTTAAAAGATTTGAGACTTTAGAATTCAAATTTAATGTCTTTAAAGAATGTGCTTGAAGTTCTGAAGGTTCAAATGAACGAAACATTTGATTTCATTTTAAACTGTTTGTTCTAAAGTATTGGTTTATTAATAAAGAAACTATTGTAATGATAAAAAAGCTCATGATCCTTCTTTTTATTTTACAGTTGGAACAATATTTTAAACTAAATTTTAGTTAGGAAAAAAATTTTCGTTCATTTGAACGTTCAGAACTTCAGGCACATTTTAAAGTGAGAAACTTCTGTTTAGTTCTTCTTAAAATTTTAGAGTTTTAAAATGAAATTCTATTTTATAATGGTTATTGAAAATATTTATCCAATTTGAATATACAAGCAAATTTTAGTTTGTCGCATGTTAAAATATTTGTGAAATGTTTAAAATATAAATTTCTTTTTCTAATGTTTGTTTTTGATGGAATAGAGTTCGATTTTTTAAATTCCAAATAATTAGAACTCACTCTTTTTCCTGAGCGCCAATTTCCTGTTTGTGATTGGCCAGGGCGAAAATTCTCATTTTGCAATGTTCCCAATTTGATCTTGTACTGATGATGTAGGGAAGTAATATCGTTAATCCTGTTAAAAAAACGCTAATTTGTAAACAAAACCGATTCAAAATTGATATAAATTTCTTCAATCAAAGACAGTTTTTTTACTAGAAAATGCATAAATTAAATTAACATTTACTTGGTTTGTTTACAAAAACTCTTAAAACTGATATTAATCAGTTTAATAATATATATAATCAATATAATAATAATCAATATATAATCAATTTAATAATAATAATATATATATATATATATATAATCAATATAATAATAATC
>JBAGKK010032211.1:0-10914 GCA_037177015.1 Euceroptres primus
TGTAATTTATGTAATATATATATATATATATATATATATATATATATATATATATATAAATTAAAATAGTTAAGTCTATGCGTATATACACTGAAATGGTAAAAGAAAAATTATAGAGACAATTCTGATTACGCCACTGCGTCAAGTGCAGACACCGCGGTTTTCAGTCCATCATATTTTCAGACCGGAAACCAATTAGCGGGTTTCGCCTATTACTTTTTAGAGTACAAAACCAGGGGTCCGAGAACGTCAAAAAAAAAACAACTGTTTGTCAACCTTAACAAATATGTGTAGTGAATCTGTGTTGCTCATCAAAAAAAACGCCATCTGCTCTCGCTTTTGGAATGATTTTTTTTTATTTCCTATGAAACGCCTAGAGGTTCAATTAATTTCACAACTGTTGTGACGGAATGTTCAAAATAATTATACTGCAAAGCATTGGTTTTTGATATACTAGACTGTATGTATATATTGATGGAAAGAAAATAATTCGCACCCCTTAAATTTCGCATAGCATTTGCAATTTTGAAAACGAAAACCCCTCATATAATAAATATATGTCATTAAAAGCTATTAGGTAATATTTATAGGTACTTTACTATGTATTTCTGTACTAGGTCTTTCACACTGTATTTTATATAAACGCAGTATAAAATATACGCATAAGCTCACAAAAATATTTGGTTGAACCAATTAAATAGATGCTATTTTTTTCTAAAATGAATAATCCTGTTTTTGTTATAAGATAGAAGATGATCCTATTTTTTTCAAGGGAGAAAATAATAGACTTTGATGATAGGAAAGTGAGGAGGAATCAAAGCTTCTCAAGTATTTTGCTTGGTGGCTTTCGACACGGGGGATTTAAATTCGTAGGGATGAAATGCTTTTAGCTAAAAGAGCCATTTTAACGCGGATTTCACTAAGTGAAACTGCAATAACCCGGAGGGATAACAACAACATCGGTGAGGATTTCATGATATAATATAGAAGGTGACCGAATCGAACGATATCTAATCCTGCTGAATTGTTGATTCTACGACCCGCACTTGGCTATTGCGGATGAGGTTTCCATGTCGTTAGGGATTAACCCTATTTTCCAATTCGAACCCCTATAACATAGATATAGATGAATCCTGATGCGTACTTTAAACAATCTAAAAAAATATATAAATTGAAAATATATACTACTGAATTAGAGACAATCTCAAGTTTTATCACTTTAATCAGGAACACGAATAAATCGTTGATTATTATTTTGTTTCTTCCAATTTTGATCCGCATTATATGCAGATTAACCACTGAAATTTTCTGCCTTTTGTTCATTAAATTTTGATTTACTTTTTTTTAAAAAATTGAAATATAGTTGTACTAAACTTTCCAATTATTTCAATCAGAATTTTGGTAAAAATAAATAAAGCGTTCAGTGAATTTTTGTTTCTAGTAAAATTTTTCTAGTACTTTCAAAAATTATTTTTAAAAACTGGAAATATGGCTCCATTTATAACATATTCCTTTTTATGGTTATTCTAAGCAACCTTTTTCTGTGTGATTTTAGTGGTCCACTTCTACTTACATTTCAATCAATGAAAAATTCTAAAATTTAAATTTTAAGAGAATTATATAACACTAGTAATATTCTTAATTAATTCAATCATATTAACGAGAAGATGGCAAAGATATTTTTCAAACTATGAGTAGAATTTTATAAATTTTGTAAAAAAAGAAAATCAAAGAGAACAAGGAAAAATATAAATAATAGTAGTTCATAAAGAATAAGGAAACGAAGATTGAAAATCGATTTAGGAAACGGTGCAGCTGCAAGACACCCGCATGGCTGGATTTTCAAAAGTGTTTTCGTATTTTTGAATTACAGTCTTAACCGAAAAGGTTCTCCAAAGTGCGCTCGTGCGAAAGTAATAAAGGCACCTATTTATGTGTGAGTGTGTGTGCGCGCACGTTTGAGTTTACTACATAGACGTAGGCAAGTCATATATCGCTAGACATTTCGATTTCGAAATTATCCATATTATCTAAAACAAAAATTGCTTCACAACAGCACAATTGCAGAAAAATTATATGCTTGAAACTGTATACTAATTACTAATACGTCTTTAGATTATTTCATTCACATACAAAGTAAATGTCCCAGTTCCTTATCACTTTCACATTTTTTAGTGAATTTTAGTAAAAAGTAGCAGGAAGCAGGAGAGGTGACCACTTATTTGTGTGTTTTTTTCTTTTTGAGTATAAAGTTAATATAATAAAGTAAATAATGTTGTATCTCTTTCAAAAAGTCCAATTTTTTAAAAAATGAATTGATAAACAATTTTTTTAAACACGCTTTTATTTTAAAGTGCATTAAGAAGCGGAAAATAAATTTTTCTTCAGTATCCCAAAAATTTTAATACACACATGACCAAAAATAAATTCTTCAGTACCCCAAAGATTTTAATACATACATGACCAAAAATAAAAGCTTGGGCGCATTTCAATATTTCATTCATAGTAAATTTCAGAACTTCTACGATTATTAAAAGCCAACGATGATCTATACATCTATAACTTAAGAATTTAGTAGTTATATAGATAAATAGATAAATACAACTCAAATCATCGGGAATACGTATGTATGCAAAGTTTCAAGTTGATTAAACGTCGGGAAGAACTCAAAATTGATCGAATATTGCAAATTGTCGCTTCTTAATACGTAATGGAAGAAATTCCAATATATTACTACTATTTAGCAAATCACTCGTGAGCGGGGTGATCTTGATGGAATATTGTATTGTCATCGAGAATACGTATGCAAAGTTTCAAGTCGATTGAACATCGAGAAGTGGGTTAAAAAACGATCGCAAGATTTGAATGTAACAGACACAGCAACTTAATAAAAGCGTGTAAAAAATATTGATGAACAGAATAGTTGATACAGAAATTGATAAAGGTGTGTCCCACTTCTATGCAACAAAAATTCAGGCTAAATTTTACCCAAATATCGGTTAAAATTTCTTTTGTTTTTCCATGACAACACATGTATTTTGAAAGATGTGAAGTTGTTCAATAAAAATGTATTCCTCTAAAAAATTATTTGCAACAAATTTTATCCTTACTTTTTTCTGTGATTTTATAGATTTACCCATTACTACCACCAAAAAAGAGAGAATAATGATCAGGATCAGCAACTGGCTGAACCAAAAGTGATTCGAATAAAAACAACCGCAACTTTTCAGCGCAATGGACAACGGTCGATATCCTAAAGACACATCTGTAGGATGACTATATACGACTGTGTATATAGTATCATGTAAGTTTACGTTTTTAAAAGGACCTTCATATCCTTATTAAGACGTCCTTAGTAGAATGTCCTAAAGACATTTCTTTTTAAAGAAAAAATGTATTAAGTATTCTTTCTTATAAGAAACATAAATATACATATATGTATAACATATTATAGTAATTCAAACTATAAATATACTGTAAACTAAAATGGCATTATTGCGTGTTAGTCTTTATGGAGAAAATTTTTTAATTTTTAGACGAAAATGTTTTAGAATAAACATAAACAAGATTATCTTTAAGCTGAGTTTAAGTTATATAAAAAAGTTATTAGATATACTATTTTCGAAAATTGTAATAATTTTTTTTGTGAGGTACGACACTGGGATGTATCGTTTTTCTTGTTAACTCAGAGACTTAAGTACCCCACATGGGTAGCCCTTGTACTGCATTCAGTGTATCAAAGTCTGGCTGAGAAAAGGCTCAGAAGGGTGTCGAAAAGAGAAAAAGGGGCCTAGCCTAGAATCCTAACCAGTGGATCCCACGATAGCCAAGTCCCTTTTTTTGCCATCATACACAATAACTACTAAAGATACTTTTTACGACTCCTATACCAGGCGTCACGAATCTATCTATAGAGATTAGAAGTGATTACACAAAAAATTCACGCCTAATTATTTCTTTATTTACAATAAAAATGTTATACAATCTAGCTTCTAAATATTTTATTCAATATAGGGATATGTCTATCAAAACTTTTAATGAATTTTTTCAAAACACTCTGCGATAAAAGACATATTTCTCTGTATTAAAAGAAAAAAAAAACAAATACAAGAATAAGAGAAAGAGAGAAATTTAATTTAAGATTGCTTTTTTCAAGTTATTTTCATTTTTATATGAATAAATTTAGTATATTGTGTGAAAATAAGTAATTATTTTCTAATTTAATGACTCGGATTTTATTATATTATTTATCCTATACCTATAGTATCTTGTTCGAACTAAGGGAGGGCAACCCTAACCCAGTGCTTCAGGCGGCAATCAATTCAGATGTAATTATCCAAACGTTGAATTTTTTATCGCTCTGAAACAAAGACGTATTTTCAGAACAAACAACCCCAACACGCAAGCTCAGTCCCTTTCGTTGCGTATATAACTCTGTTGACATTCCCCGTAATAGAATAATCTGTAGATTGGGGGTGAAGGGGGCACGGCGATTGCACCAGGGGGCAAATTGTTCAACCCTGCTGCTTTCCCTTTAACGCAGACTATTTTTCCACTTTTCTTCTCAAAATTCTAGAAATGAAGTATGATTTAAGTAAGATAATACATTGTTTTCTCTATCTATTTGATTTTGGTTGCTAATGACAATTAATCAATATTTAAATAAAACGAATCCGCTTAAATTATATAGTTTATAAATATGTAAGGTAAATGCCTTAGTAAATGTACCGGTCCCAGTAATCGTACAATTGCCACATAACGTAAAGAAATAATTTTATAAACGACCTTTAAAGAAATATTTAGTAACAAAAAATATCGAGCTTTAGCTCGATATTATCAAAATCAATAACAATCAAGTACATATAAGTGCTTAAAAAATAAGATTGATGGCGAAACAATTATTGGGACTAAGGTCACGATAACTGGGACATTTACCTTAGACATAATGGAAAATTGATTTTTTTATAAAGGTTTTAAAACAGATTTTTTTACCAAAGTGTATAAGTGTATAACCATCGAAACACCAAAATAGAGGAGTGAGAGAGAGAGGGGGGGGGGGCGCTGCTGCAGTGCCTTGCCTTTTATTAAAGTCTTGTTAAACGCTTCATCTTTCTTTGCACACTCGATTGAATCGGCAAAAGAGCGAAACTATATCCGGCTTTGCAGATGGATCACTGGTTTGCCTTGCGGGAGGGAGCATCAGAATAACCTCAGGCCTTGGACATACTGTGTGTAATCGCTTCTTTATAATTCTGGCACTCTATTATATTTTTCCGAGTACTTTATATGGCATTTTCAAATACCTTAACAAACGCAATTTCCAAAAATGTGGAAAAAGAATATTTTAGATTTATATTTATTTATATTTTATATTTAGATTTTTATTTTATTTTTTAAATTGAAAAGAAATATTTTATTCTAAATTATTTATTTCAATTATGTTCTAATTATTATTAGTGTACAATGAAGTTCTTTGAGAATTATTTAATTTAATGACTGCAAAAATTCTATGACTCTCCTTTCTTATTGCTTTTTAGAATTTTTTAAAGAATTTATTTCATTATTATTGCGTAAATATATTTCATAAACTGGATATATTGTTTCTGAAAACAGTTGAAATAACGTTGTAATTTTAATGTCATGTAAATAAATATAATAGTAAACTAATAAAGTAATAAATTAAAAAATATTATAAAAGAATTTTTTATTATTCCTGATTGACCACTAAAGACGAAAGGTGCGTATTGTCAGTATCTATACCTATGGGTAGAAAATTCTTCGTTGGATCGCGAGGAGTGTGGATCGATTTAAGAGCATATCGCTTTCAAAAATCTCAGGAGCCAGAAAAAAGGCTCAAGCAATGAAAATATTTGGATATTTTCAAAGCGACCATCCTTCTTGTACCGCAAACTGTTTCATTGTGCCCGTAAGAGCTTTCACGAGTTCTGTGCGCTTACAGAGTTGCCTCAGCCGTGCCGCGCCGCACCGATATTTCTTTGCTTTCCTGGAAGTCTATAATCCTTCTACACTAATTCTCTTTTTTGAAGGTTTCATTCATATTTTCATTTTCAAAATGCAGCGAGGTTGTCAAAAAAAAAAAAACCTCACTAATCAGATTTCACATGACCGCTCACTCTGAAAAACATGGACGCATTGTTGTATGTGTATTCAAATTTTAATATTTTAAAAAAATATTTCATATTTCAAATTATAGCTTATTATAATAACGCTTTCTGTTGCGTCTTTTGCATATTTCTCTTGATAATAATAATTTGAATAGTTTTCACAATTTAAAAGAAAGGTCGCTTTCGCATACAGTATTTATAATTATAATATATAATGTATGAGGTAAAAACTAAGTACTCTTACAAAATGTAGATCATTCTTTGGATTTTTTTTTGTCGAGAATAAGGGCACGTATTTTAGGACTTGTTGTGTATAGTATATAGATAATATCAAAGTGAATTTTTGTTTACAGGCATCTTATAAATAATACATGCGTTAATGTACTTTCGTAGGATATGACAAAATTTCTTTTTTTAATCAGACGACTCACGCCCTAAAATGATGCCGTTCTTGTTAATTCTACCAATGATCTTGTACTATACGCAATCATTTAACTTTCGCTTCGTTATTTGTGGATGTCTTCAAGAAAAGGGCCAAACCTTGAGTGGTATAAATATAAGAAACGCGCATTCTCAAATAAATTCCATTATACAATGTTAAACAAATATTCAAAGTTAAAATCCTAAAAACAGTATGAATTTCGAGATTATGATTATAGATCAACAAATATATACCCGTTTTTTTTCATTAAGCATATATGTAATATACATAGTTTATAGAGTATCAAAATTTCCAGTATAAAAAGAAAAACTTGGCAACTATGACCCTTAATATTGGGTCCTCAAAAAGTCGTGTACCCTATGGCCTATGAACATTTCGTAAATTATTAAAATCGACAACTTATCCCTTTTCTCGTAGACGTTCACATTTATTGACTAGTGATGACAGTAGCTAATAACTAATAAATACCAGGGGAAATACGAAATTACCGATGAGTTAAAAAAACAAGTTTCTCACTCCATGAGTTGCAGAGAAAGTACCCAACTTTTCAAACTTAAGATCTAAGCGCTCTGTTTTACATACTAATAAGGTGTATATCTACATACCGATAATGGGAAACCACACTGACCAACATTTTCCCTGATGGAAAACTGAATCAATTCTCTCAAGCTGACATCTTTCAATTTAATTATAATTTTAAATTGCGTGTAGTTTCAGTAATAATTTGTGCCGAGTGTGTAACTGATTTCTCATTTATTTACATCTAAAAAGTGGATAAAAATTTAAAACCACCTTGTAATACTCTAGAAAAGTCTTTTTGTCAGAGGAAACTCGAGATGAAATTTAAGTAAATCGACATTAAGGTCACAAATTTTCAGAAAAATAAGTAAAATACAATAACAATGTTGGAAGCTGTAAAAACAGTTTGAAATTGTTGCACAAAATTTTAGAATGTAATCAATGGTTATATTAATAAGAAACTAATTTTTTTTAAAAATAAAGCATACAAAAAAATATTGATTATTTAGAAATTTATTTTAGTTCAATTTTTAACTTTATTTCAAAAAAGAGTTTAAGCAAAGACTGATTCGGTGTAACTGGAGAGAGAGGCTTTCTAAGTTGTTAACTTTTTAAATACATATATAAATTTTTGATTTCGTACCATAATTTTAAGATTGACCTTGTTTTTTAACGATAAACTTCTGTAAACCGCAGTACTATTCTGCAGTGCAAATGGTGAAAGACGTATCTGTAGTTTGAATAAGTCACCTGTCAGTTTTTTGTATCTGAAATAAAATTCATCAAGTCTTTCCTTTTTGACTTGTTCTATAAGCATGAATTTTGCAATATGCTGTACACAATACATGTTATAAATCTAAACGCAAAGAGAAGACTTTATGAATTTTATTTCAGATACGAAAAAGTCACAGGTGACTTATTCAAACTGCAGATACGTCTTTCACCATTTGCACGGCAGTATTGTTTAGTCAGCAAATTCCCAGTGATATATCTTTTTGTAAAAGTATATAGCATGGAACTTGGCGATAACGTCAACATGAACTAACCAAGCTCCAAACACTATACAGAGAAACTCTCATCAACAGTCTTTTTTCCATCAAAGATAAAGAATAGTCCAAAAGAGGAAATGTGTTACGAGTCTATGGGAAGAAGTTTTGAAAAAAACTTTTAGGAAAAAGTTTTCATGTACAATTCTTCAGGTTAATTTTTATCGTCACCGTCGTCGTCTGTCCTCATCTTCATTTCAAGAAATAAATAAAAAAATTGCGAATAGTCTAATACCTGTAGTTACAAGCGTATAAAATTTGATACTACATACTTTTTTGTATTTATCATCGATTTACTTTGACTCACACGGTTCTCGGGTGTCTGTTGATTGCTAAACATCTCTACTTTTAAGACTAATTTTTATATTTTAGAGCAAGTAAGAGATTCCCATTGGCACTATATACTTTTGTCGTTTGTCTCAAGGATTATTCTAATTATAAGAGTGAAGCTGAAATTAATGTAGAAAAAGTATTTTAAAAAAAGAATTTTTTTTTACTTTGCCTGAAAATTCGTTGTACAAAATTTTAATTGCTACCTACGCTATAAGCGTTTCAAACTGCGATTGAATCCAGCAAGATCAAAGTATTATTTTTTTCTTCTCCCGAGATCAATTGTGGTGATTCTAGTGCTATAATATAGTCTATATAAAGACGAATCAACGTAAAAAAATATAGTCATCTCCTCCTACTGCTACTCAAAAAAGATTTTTGCAGCCTAAATAGAAAAATGATTTTAGTCTTTTGATTCTTTCAAATTCAGACACATGTGTGTCAAGAAAAATTTGGTTCTCTTCAGACTAGCTGATTGCATAAGAATACGACGACGATTAAAATTAATTCGTCCTCAGAATTCGCTTTGATATTTAACTTTACAATGAGCGAATGTTTTTTTTTTTATAAATATTACAATGCATCATGACTTGAGTTCATTCTTTTCAAATATATCGCAGGGCCTGCTTCGCCTCTTTGATCATCTTTAACACGAAATTCTTAATCTAAGCTAAATTTGTTGTATCGTATATTTCAGTGCGCGGAGGAAGAGCCAAGTTTTTGTTTTTTTAATTCGTTTTTACTACTGAGTTTATCTAAGACTTTGGCTTCTCGGTGAAACACATTTCCATCGTGATACCTGCGTTGGCATTGCTGCGACGAAATATGCACGACTCGTTATTTTCTCGTGGCTTACGTCTACTAAGATGCCTCTCGACCCATTTTAGCATTGTTAAAACAGAATCTGTACTGGGCAAACGTCGCTCAGCCGATGTGCGAATTATATGGGAGGAAGCCACGCGGAATGTCGCCGCCATACCTTTCAACGCCTGAGAAAAAAAAAAAGATATATTTAGGTTTTAGAGTTTAGAAATTGGAAACAAAGGCGGTGTGATGTGGCAAGGATACTCACCCGCATTGCGTCTTCGTCAGTAACATCATCTCCTGCATAAATAATTCTGATTCTTTCACTCCAATCGAGTCCAAAAGCCGTTCTAAGAATGTAGATGGAGGCACGACCTTTATTCCATTCAACCGGAGGTTTAGCTTCAATTGCACAGTGTGCAGAACAGGCCTTAAATCCAACACTCTCAATCAATTTCTTGACGTTTTCAATCATCTCTAGCCGACCGTCCATCGGAGTCTCGCGGTAGTGGAAAGTTAACAATGCTCCTTTGTTCTCCACCCAAGCACCGTCCTTACACAACTAGTTAAATATATACAACAAATTAATTTATTGTGCCAGAGGAAAAAATCGTTAATTTCTATAGCTTCGTTTAAATGTGAGCAACACTGAGTAAAACTTGACAATATAAAATGAGAATTTATTGTTTGGACGACTAAGAACCATTCGTAATCGAAAAATGAATTTTCTGAGCAGTACCAAAGTGTCTCTGTATAAAATATTTCTTTGACTAGGAATTCACACTTCTCAAAGAGTCATCCCATGCAAAGACTGACTATATAATCAATGCAAAAGAGGGACTCAGACATGAACTGCAAAATTGCCTAACCTTGACTTTCCGGCTCTTTAGAGACAGAGAATTTATTAAAATAACCTACCTGATCTTGTAGTGCCTGCATCAAACCAGCAACCTTGCCCTCATATTCGGCAGGCATGGGATGAACAAATTTGCTTCCATCTGGATGCAAAATTTCCAGACCATGGTTACCAGCGTACGTAATTCCGTCGATGCCAACCATTGATTTGACGTTATTCACATTTCTGCCCGATATAATCGCGATGTAAACGTCCGACATGTTTGATAATCTCTGCAACACATTTTTTGTTTCCAGAGGAAGAATCGCCAGGTCCGGGTGCGTTGCAATCGGGGCGAGGGTACCGTCGTAATCCAAGAGGAGAGCCAACTTGTGATCATCGCCAATATACCTAGGGAACATGCGCCATTCATTTGATCGTTACCCGGCTTTCATCATGAGTTGGGTCGCAATCGCTCGCGCGGGGCCCGCCTGCTTTTCCAAAAGCTTTATTCATAGTATATATTTTTTTCAACAATTATTATTTATTATTTTTGATCTTTTATTATTTCTGTCTCTTTTCAATTCTAATGAGTAAAGTTTGAAACAATTCATTCATCCCAATTAATCCCTTCGAAAAAAGATAAATAATGCTTGAAAAGTTTGCTTCCTATAGCGTATGGTATTCTCCCATCAGAGCATCAGAGGCTTTAAGCGTCAAGCTTTCTTGAATTTCATGCAGAATATAATGGCTGCACCCACGAGGCGACGTACCACAACTCATGCTTAATAATTATATATACATATATATATA
>JBAGKK010032222.1:0-10914 GCA_037177015.1 Euceroptres primus
TGAAAGAAGAAAGAAACTGCATTTTCCACTGTAAACTGTTCTCTAATTTGTTTACTTCTGAAAGAAATATGTTCAACCGTTTACTTGAAATTAAAATTTAAAACAAAAAGAATGATAACTATTATAATTCATGCAAAATATTATTGAAATTTTTGCCGACAATTCACTTCGTGACCCTAAGTATTACTGGCTTTTTGAAAGATAGAAACACCCAAGGAAAAGTATTGCAGTGAGTTACTTGTTCCTGGGTTTTCCAAGTCCTTTTAAAGATCGAGAAAACCCAGGAAGAAGTGTTAAAGTCGATGCCCTTCTTGACCCTCGGTTTTCCAGGTTTTTTTAAAGATCGAAAAAACCCTGGCAAAAGTGTTGACGTCGATGCAGTTCTTGACCATCGGTTTTCCAAGTCTTCCGAAGGATCGAGAAAACCATAGACAAAATGTTGAAGTTAATGCTCTTCTTGACCCTCCGTTTTCCAAGGATACCTAAAGGTCGAGAAAACCCGGGAAAAAATGTTGAAGTCGATGCTCTTCTTGAACCTGGATTTTCCAAGTCTTTTTAAAGATCGAGAAAACCCTGGGAAAAGTGTTGAAGTCGATGAACCTTTTGACCCTGTGTTTTCTAAGTCTTTTTGACGTTCGAGAAAACCCAGCACAAAAAGTTAAACTTGATGCACTTCAAGACCCTGGGCTTTCCAAGTCTTCAGAAAGATAGAGAGAACACTGAGGAAAGTGTTGCAGTCGATGCACTTCTTGACCCTCGGTTTTCCAAGTCTATCCAAAGATCGATAAAACCCGGGGAAAAGTGCTGAAGTCGATACACTTCTTGACCCTCGGTTTCGCAAGCATACCTAAATATCGAAAAAACCCGGGAAAAGTGTTAAAGCTGATGCTCTTCTTGACCCTGAGTTTTTTAAGTCCTTTTCAAGTTCGAGAAAACCCAGGGACAAGTGTTGAAGTCGATGCACTTCTTGACCCTCGGTTTTCAAAGTCTATTTAAAGATCGAGAAAACCCGGTTAAAAATGTTGAAGTCGTTGCACTTCTTAATTCTCGGTCTCCCAATTCCTTATAAAGATCTAGAAAACACGGCAAAAAGTGTTGACTTCGATGCCCTTCTTAACCATCGGTTTTTCAGGTCTTTTTAAAGATCGAGAAATCCCAGGAAAAATTTTTGAAGTCGATACACTTCTTGACCCTGCGTTTTCCAGGTTTTTTCAAAGTGCAAAAAAACCCGGGGAAAAATGTTAAAGTTGATGCACTTCTTGAGCCTCGGTTTTTCCAGTCTTCCTAACAATCGAGAAAACCCGCGGAAAAATGTTTCAGTCGTTGCACTTCTTAACCCTGGTTTTCAAAAGTCTTTATGAAGATCGAGAAAACCCGGCGAAAAGTGTTGAATTCGATGCCCTTCTTAACCCTCTGTTTTCCAGGTCTTCTTATGGATCGAGAAAACCCTGAGAAAAGTGTCGAAGTCGATGCAGTTCTTGAATTTCGGTTTTCCAAGTCTTTCTAAAGATCAAGAAAACCTGAGGCAAAATGTTGAAGTTGATGCACTTCTTGACCCTCAGTTTTTAAAGGTACCTAAAGATCAAGAAAACCCAGGGAGAAGTGTTCGAAGTCGATACACTTCTTGACTATGGGTTTTCCAGATCTTCTCAAAGATCGACAAAACCCGGGGAAAAATTTTGAAGTTAATGCACTTCTTGACCCTCGGTTTTTCAAGGATACCTGAAGATCAAGAAAACCCAGGTAAAGTTATGAAATCGATACGCCTAATGACTACGGGTTTTTCAGGTATTTTCAAAGATCGAGAAAACCCGGAAAGAATGTTGAAGTTGATGCACTTTTTGACCCTCGATTTTCCAAGTCTTCCTAAAGATCGACAAAAACCCGGTGAAAAATGTTGAAGCCGATGCACTTCTTGAACGTGGATTTTTCAGGTCTATTTAAAGTTGGAGAAAACCCGTGGACAGGTGTTGAAGTCGATATATAAGTGATAAGTCGATCGGTTTCCAAGTCTTCTCAAAACTCGAGAAAACCCAGGAAAAATTTTGTTGCAGTTGATGCATTTTTGTCCTTTGGTTTTACAAGTCTTTCTAAGGATCGAGAAAACCAGGGTAAAAAGGTTAAAGTCGATGCACTTCTTGACCGTCAGTCTTTAAAGTCTTTATAAAGATCGAGAAAACACGGCGAAAAGTATTGAAGTCGATGCCCTTCTTGACCATCGGTTTCAGGTCTTCTTAAGAATCGAGAAAACCCTGAAAAAAGTGTTAAAGCCAATGCAGTTCTTGAACCTCGGTTTTTAAAGTCTTTCTAAAGAATGAGAAAACTTAAGGCAAAATGTTGAAGTCGATGCACTTCTTGACCCTCGTTTTTTAAAGGTTACCTAGAGATCAAGAAGACCCAGGGAAAAGTGTTCGAAGTCGATACATTTCTTGACAATGGATTTTCCAGGTCTTTTCAGAGATCGACAAAACCCGGGAAAAAATGTTGAAGTTGATGCACTTCTTGACCCTCGGTTTTCCAATTCTTTCTACAGATCAAGAAAACCCGGGTAAAAATGATGAAGTCGATGCACTTCTGGACCCTTGGTCTTCCAAGACTATATAAGGTTCGAGAAAACCCCAGGAAAAATGTTCAAGTCGATGCACTTTTTGACACTCGGTTTTCCAGGTCTTGTCAAAGATCGAGAAAAGTGTTGAAGTCAATGCAGTTTTTGACACTCGGTCTTTCAATTCTTTATTAAGATCGAGAAAACCCGGCTAAAAGTGCTGAAGTTGATGCCCTTTTAGACCCTCGGTTTTCCAGGTCTATTGAAAGATTGAGAAAACCCCGAAAGAAGTGCTAAAGTCGACGCATTTCTTGACCCTCGGTTTGTCAAGTCTTTCTAAAGATCGAGAAAGCCTGAGGCAAAATGTTAAAGCCGATGCACTTCTTGACCCCTGGTTTTTCAAGTCTTTATAATGATCGACAAAGACCCAGTGAAAAATGTTGTAGTCGATGCACTTCTTGACCCTCTGTTTTCGAAGCATACAGTTCTTGACCATCGGTTTTCCAAGTCTTTCTCAAGATCAAGTAAACCCGGGCAAAAATGTTGAAGTCGAAGAACTTCTTGACCCTTGGTTTTCAAAGGATTCCTAAAGATCGAGAAAACCCAGGAAAAAGTGATGAAGTCGATACACTTCTAGACCATGTGTTTTACAGGTCTTTTCAAAGATCGAGAAAACCCGGGGAGAAATGTTGAAGTTGATGCACTTTTTGACCCCTAGTTTTCCAAGTCTTTCTTAAGATCGAGAAAACCTGGTGAAAGATGTTGAAGTCGATACACTTCTTGACCCTGGGTTTTCCAGGTCTTTTTAAGGATCAAGAGAACCCGGGGAAAGGTGTTGAAGTCTTTACACTTCTGGACCCTGGGTTTTCCAGGTCTTTTTAAAAATCGAGAAAACCCGGGGAAAAATTTTGAAGTGGTTGAACTTCTTGACCCTCGTTTTTCCAAGTCTTCCTAAATATCAAGAAAACCCGGGTAAAAATGTTGAAGTCGATGCACTTCTTGACCTTCGATCTTCCAAGTCTCTATAAAGATCGAGAAAGCCCGGTGAAAAGTGTTGAAGTTGATACCCTTCTTGACCCTCGGTCTTCCAGGTCTTTTTGAAGATCGAGAAAACCCGGAAAGAAGTTTTGAAGTCAATACACTTCTTGACCCTGGGTTATCCAGGTCTTTTCAAAGTTCGAGAAAACCCGGGAAAAAATGTTGAAGTCGATGCACTTCTTGACCCTCGGTTTTTCAGGTCTCTTATGAAGTTTAGAACACCCCGGAGAAAAGTGTGCAAGTCGATGCCCTTCTTGACCCTCAGATTTTCAGGTCTTTTTAAAGATCAAGATAACCCTGAGAAAAGTGTTAAAGTCGATGCAGTTCTTGACCCTCGGTTTTCCAAATCTTCTTAGAGATCGAGAAAACCCGGGGCAAAATGTTAATGTCGATGCACTTCTTGACACTCGGTTTTCAAAGTCTTCCTAAAGATCGAGAAAACCCGGGGAAAAATTTTGGAAGTCGATGCACTTCGCGATCCTGGGTTTCCTTGGGAAAAGTGTTGAATTCGATGCACTTCTTGACCGTGGGTTTTTCAGTTCTTTTTGAAGATCGAAAAAACTCAGGGAAAAGTGTTCAAGTCGATGTACTTCTTGACCCTGGGTTTTTCTGGCCTTTCGAAAGATCGGGAAAACTCTGGAAAAATTGTGAAATTCATGTACCCTTTTGTCTCTTTGTTTTTCTAGCGTTTTTGATCATTGAGAATCGCACGGAAAAGTTGGAAGAGTTCTAATTTACTGAGGTATGTTGTTTCCTGTTGTTCTTTGTGTTGTTCTGGACACCCTGGATAGACCCACGGAAGTCTTTAAGAGCATTTGTTTACTTTGATCTACCGTAGGATTCTGTCCAAAATTCGCTCAACCTTGTTATAAGATTTTGTAAACCTTATGCTAGGGTTGAACCAGTCGTTAGTATTTCCACGCGAGTTCTTTACCGCAAAAAAATCATTTCATTGATTCAATGCCTTCAAATTTGATTCAAATTTATATTTACTTGTAGCAAAAAAATATCACTAAAGAAATGATTCCTTTGTATCAAGGATTTAGTTTTTTTCTTTTAGGAAATATTTATTTATTAAATAATTATTTTGGGTAGAGAAAGGATATCAAATAAATGCATTTATTTTGTTCGCCAATAATACTGAATTGTAAATAAATATACTTTTTAAAAGTACAACAAAAGTTCATCAAATAGAATGAAGTAAAATGTTATTTTTTAAAAGGTTATAAAACACCTTGTCACTTATTTGGAACAAAACGTATACCGCACACATATTACATTGTAATATTATGACCATAGGAATCCTTGTAGAAAAGTATAATTGAATCCGATTCAAACCCATTGACCTATTCAACCTGTTTCATAGACACCAATGAAACCGATTTAATTTTCAAAGCTTTTGAAACTTTGTTTGTAGATAATTTTAGGTTCCCCAAAATTTTTTACTTCTTGTTATTGGTACAAAATTTTTATTGCACATTACACTCAAATAACACAAACTTTATGGGTGAGTAAATACCACACAACAAAATGTTTCATGGAGGTAAGGTTTTCATTGAGCATTATTTGTTACAAGTTCCGACATTAGTCCGATTGTCCCCGATTGACAGCGATTCATAAATGTTACTCCCATTGCTACCGATTTAGATCGATTCATTTTTCAATCGGAATGAGTCGGATTCAATTATTATTTTCTTCTACAAGGGATTACGGTGCTTATAAAGCCAAATAAATAACAGACGATTGATTAAAAGTTATGGGTCAATTATAGCACAATATATGAATAGCGAAGTTTGAATGTCCGAGGTTAGCCTGCTGTCGAAAATTACCTCATTCTAAGGTACCTTTTTCGTTGGTGTCTGGCTAGCTCCTTATTACAACTTTCCGATATTGAGTTAGGTTCAGGGAGTCGTACAATTCGCGTGTGTTCCTCTGAATTCGACATGAGCCAACATCATACGGCTGAACAGCTTGGTAATTCGGCCACGCCAATCCCTGGTCACTCATTGTCTGGGTAAACGGCGACAGTCTGACCTGAAATTCTGCTAGGATCTAGAAGTTTCTCCAGTGCATTTGATACATGGCTATTTTAAATTCATTCAATAAAAACTGCTGTCTCAAAAGTAATTTGATACTCCGATACATTTTCATTATAATTATGTGTCTTAATTTCTAAAATTCCGCTACATAGGAATTTCTCTCTTTTAAAACGCACGTTCGATCAACAAGGTCATTGTTTGCCCTAAATCCAATAATGGCTCTTTGCTTTACTGTAGTAAATTCCAATATCGTTAGTTACCCTTACACCTTAATTGCCTGATGTACTAGGCTTAACCGACAAACAACACTCGTATCCTACTCTAATTTCACTAATGCAAGATAAACTTTTAGTCTGATTTTTTATTATCAACGAACATCACAAATATTATTAATCCTTCAGAGCGTTTCTTGTTTGCTTGGAAAAAATTCCCCAGGGCTGAAATTGCCGATTCATCTGAAAATCCGTGTTTGAGAAAGTTTCACGCTCTTTTTGGTCTCCAGAGTATGAGTACTCTTTTGAATTCTTTTTCTCTCCTAACAAATCTCCTTTTACCGGTAGATGTCGCGATTTAAATACCGATAAATCGGGTAAATCCAGAGGTAAGAGGACGAGGAAGTCGAGCATTTTCAAAAGATAAATGTGCGCCTAGGTATAAGAATACCTAATTTCAGGAATTTCATCCTCGTTGAAGTTTTGCACGCCTTACTTAATTCTCAGTTCGATCGATTCTTCGATAAAGTTAAGAAAAACTCGCTGAGATACCTACACACTCGAATGAGCAGTAACGAAGAGAACGTGAGAAGTACGAGGTAACTAACTTCGCAAGAAAAATCAACCTCTTCAAAGATGAACGCGCTACCTTTTGACATTTCTTGCTCGGTGTTACCAAATTATAACTCTATAAGTTTACAGTTCTAATCTATAAAAATATTTTTTTAAATTATTAAATTAGATTTATCATCATAAAATTTTTGCAATTGGTTTCACTACTCTGCAAAATTTAGTCAATTTTAGGAACTTTTTAGAAACAAACAATTCCGTAAACTCTCACTCAATTCTCTTTTACATAAAATAATATAGCCCACTCCCTGTAATAAATAAATTGATAAAAAATTTTCTGGGAAAAAAAAAGATTTCTATAACAATAGGCTAAAATGTATTAAACAAATTGTAGAGAACGTAGGGTGTAGCAGTAGTGTAGCATGTATTGAGATATGAAAAGATACGCTCAAAATAGGAAGGAATGTATCGAACTAATCCTAAGACTGTTGAATTAAAAAAACTAGCTGTGAAAGCCTTCTTTTTACGGTTCAATTTAGAAAAATTAGAACTGTAAAAATTATGTTAATAAAATTGTAAATTTTCATTTCTTTTCAATATTATACATCATCAAAATTTTCTTAATCTTCAATAAAATGTATTCACATTAAGGTAAGGGGTACCGTAGTGGCTACTCGAAATTGTACCTGACAGAAGTGGCCATTTACACTAAAATCTCTAACATTTTGATACATTAATCCAAATCAAACATGCGGCTACTACTGTCAGGAGACAACTCCGAGCGGCCACTACTGTACACCTTACCCTATTGGCCAAATACTTTCTTTCAATTCAAGGAATCTTTTCTTTCCATGCATCAACTTTGAATTATGAAAAGGAGAAACGTTATATTTATAAAAATGAACTTTTCAAGTATTATAAAAGTTCTAGAAAAAATAAAATGAATATCTTTTGAAATCTTTGTGTCTCATTTGTCATATTAGTGGTAAAAATAAACCCTAAAAATTTCGTCAATTTATCTGCTTGTTCAAGCCGCCTTTCTTTAGGCATTTATAACTTGAAAAAAAAATTTTATTTCACCGTAGGAGTTTTCACATGTTCTCAAAGTATACTCTCGGAGATATTTCAAAGGTTCAAAAAAATATCTGGATTTGGCAATGCGCGAAACAAGAAAAAACGCTAATTTTGTCCTAGAATTACCCCAGTTGACAGAATATTAATTATCTTTTCGTTTTATTCGAGTCTGCGGTCACTATTTCTTTCGTAGTCTCTTTATTGCGTCTGACAGAACATTTAGCTCTGCATTAAGATCTTATCCGAGAATTAAGTTCGATTCAACCATATGTACTTAACGCTGCCTGCCCTTGATAACATCGCCCAGTAGAAGCAACCGCTGCCACCCTCAGGCGAAAACGAGGGTAGATAGCCTGTTTGGCGGAAACGAATTTAATACGTACATACATCGCAGGCGCACGTTGCTTCCTCTACCTTTGCCTATTTCCTCGACCAACAACACTTTTTCCCCCTCTTTTTTTGTTCCTTTTCCCTGTCGTATCTGAATTTTTTATATATTTGGCTACGATATTTTAATTTCATTATTGTGTTAGTTTCATTTATCGTTTAAAAAGTGTACTTTCCATGCACTTTTCGTTTGTGTTAAATTTAAAATAATTGGACCAATTTTTGAAAATCACCTAAAATTAGACCCTTAACCAGACGTAACATCTGAGAGTCAATCATGTGATTTGTATTGAGATTAGTTTTGTGTTTTGCGTGGAAGAGAAAGGATTGCAAATACTACGTCTTCTTTTTAGTTTCATGGAAAAAATAAAACTAATCGGAACGCCGATCAGCAAGACAACGTTACACTCAAATCCCGGTTTAATATGGGTTTGGGTCGTTGCCTATCGTAAACCGGGATAGTCCTTGATCGCCTCTAAACACAAACAGTCAGGGCCGTACGAACCACTTTCAGTCAGAATAATATGAGTTATGTAGGAATGATATGAATTATGTAACTGAATTATGTAAGCATGTAAATTTTTTTACCATAAATGATGAAAATTCTTAAATTTCGATGAAAAATTCATGAAAAAAGAATTTTCAACGTGTTTTCAATAGTAAATGTAAAAGGCGAATTGATACTGCTCGCTTTGTTGCTGGGGTACTGCTTGACTACTACTCGACGACTGTAGTCCCTCTCTACCCTCCGTCCCGCATAAATACAGAGTGCCACCTAAGGAAATTCTAGGTACAGCGTAAACCGGGATATATTAAACCGAGATTCGAGTGTATTTCTTAAAATTAATATTAGATGCAAGTTGATTTTGGATAATTGTTGGAATTACGTTTAGATTGACTAAAAACCTTTCCAACCCTTTAATAAACTATCTAGAGGAATGGATAATGAAAACTGAGCAGAAATTTCCATTATGTAACCCTAAACTTATCACGCGGATCTCTCTCAAGATACTCAAACTCCTAACATTATTTTGGGCGTTACACATGCTTCTACATATAGTAGTGTTATCGCGTCGGAAACGTCCGGTAAGTCGGCTCGTCAAACTTGTAAATGCTTGCCTTTATACTGAAGCATAAACGTAAACAGGTTATGTAATCAATCATAAAGCTTAGATAAGCCTAATGCACCCTCGTTCCACATCGACGAGGACAACCATCCTGGGACGAAGATCTAGGCCCATGTAAACCCGGGAGCAGAAAAAGGACGAGAAAGGAGAGAAGATAAGAAGCAGAAGGAAGCAGGGGAGAGTCGACTTTGGCTCTTTGGTATTTCCACCCTGTGCGCTAGAACAATGCTTAGAATATGCGATCTCGTATCATGAATATTTAGCTTACGTACCTGGCTAACGTGCTAACTAAAATGGTGCATCCATGGTATTCAAAACGGCAGCCACTAGCCTGTGCGATTTGTATGAAATGATGACACTTAGTTTTCGTGCGTATGTGATGCGACAAATGGGTATGTAGTTCGATGCTAATTTTAAAAGCGAGCATGACATTGAATACACTAGCAACAGAAAGGCTACTGTAATAAATTAACCCACCGCGCTGCGCTGGTTACTTAAATGAACCATATACTAATAATTTCTTTAAGGAGTATCGTTTACATGAGTCTGGGCTGCTTATAAATATAAGATTAGTGATTGGCCCTCCATGCTCTATATTTCATTTGAAGGACACAAGCTGCTTCTACTATCAGCAACCCATCCACCTTCTACCTCCATTTAAGCGTATTATGGCGTCTCGATATCTATTTCAACCAGGCATAAGGTCAATAACACTCGAGCTAAAGGCATTTCACACAGAATAATAACTTATAATGAAAACGCAAAAGTCATAAAAATTATACAGTATATAATCATTATCAAATATTCATAGACAAAAAGAAGCTGGGCTTATTTAAGTCCAAAATTGATAACATTTTGAGAAGCAGCATTTTTGCGTGAAAAAGGTCATAATTTAAGACTTAGCAAAACTTAGCAAATTAAAACTTATTATTTGTTTGATTTGAGACCTATAGTTGTGACATTTGACATATGTCACTGACATTGGCAACTATTGAACTTGTGTTTAAAATATTGATATTTAACATAAGTTATAAGGAATGATTCTAGAACACACTTATGCCAAAAAAAAATTTAACTATTTCACTTTTACCTTTTTATTTGATTTCAAAAATTCGACTTTGCAGCAAAATACCTTATACGGAGAAGAACTAAGAAATTCAAGATTTTCAGTACATTAAATTCACTATTTGATTTATTCGTCCACAAAATTTCGTGTTGATCCTGAGCCTATTTTAGTAGAAATACGTATTTAAAAAATAGTAAACACAATTTTGATTTTGAGGTTTGAATGAATAAAATTATGATTAAGTTGAAGTTGGCTGATGAGATTCTATGTAACGAAATTTGATTTTGAAAACTGTTAATATTTTTTAGAACTTTGAAGATGTCAGTGCAAAACAGTGCATGACAGTATTAAATCAATCATCAAATTGGTAAAAATCATTGCTGAAACATTTCAGTGAATAAAATCACGATTATTAATATTTTTGTGCAAACCAGAAAATAAATCATAGAATAGAGCCAATTACGTATGGTTACGAAATGACAGGTTGAAGAAATTTTCCAGGAAAAGAAAGTACTCAAAGTTAGATCTTTTAGACTTCATTTAAGAATTTTTAAATTCTGAAAACTCGAAATAAGATTCAAAAAATATGAGACATCTAAAGTAAGTCTGGTTTGAAATATCGATTTGAGAGAAATTACTGTAAATTATAGAAGAACTATTTATTAACTGATAGATACTCACTCGATAGTGGATACTTTAATAGTGTATTATTTGTTTTCTATTCGTTCTTTGAAAGGTGATCGCATTTGAGCAATATCATGATGTTAGTCTCTCCTGCTATACACGGAGAAAAATGGAAATCGTCGGTTTGGTAAAGATTACACGAATTCTGTACAGATAACTTCTGTTCTAGAAA
>JBAGKK010032233.1:0-10914 GCA_037177015.1 Euceroptres primus
AATACATTTATTAAATTAAATATAAATTAAATTTATACCAAATATTTGAAAGTAAACGTTTGTTAATTAATTGCCTTTTTACTACTTAATTTTAATATACTTGATAGATAATAAAATATGAGATTAAAAAATATGTTATTTTCAAGTATTGATAAAATTTAGGATAAATAGGTGCATAAAAAGAATTTTTTCACGCAAGAAATAATTTGCGTGCGTTTATATAATTAAGAGTCGAACTGGAGACGCAATCACATTCATAATGTAGTCATTACAATTATCATGACTTGTAATGATTCATCAAGATGATACTCAATGAACGTGTGATTGAAACATCATTAAAGAATGAATACTTATCAATCGTAATGTTCAGTTTGCCACTTAACATAACGCCTTTAGGAAAAAATCGATATTTTCCATATAAAATCGCACCGCAGATGATTATCTCAAAAAATACTCGGATAAACTTAACGATTTCGATGAATTTTAATACACTCTAATCGATTTTATCTTGCAGATGTTACTTCCTTCTGGAAATATATTCCCATGAATGAGAAAAATGCAAAGATAAAGATGTGGCTTGCTAGGCAATTCAATTGCCTTTTCATATTTTATTAGATTCCTCCCTAATCAGATTATTATCTGTCAGTGCAAAATTGAGGCAAAACAAAATTTTATTTATTTTTTTTTTAATTTCAAATTTCTTAAAGATGTTCACCCCTTATTGTTCGCCCCTTATTTTATATAACTACTTATTTACCCAGCAAGTTTATTTTTAATAAAATTTATCCAAATAGAATTGTAGGTAATATCTTAAAGAACAAAATACACTCTATCAATATGATAAAGATTGAATCAGAATTACGATTTTTTCCTAAAATACACTCTATCAATATGATGAAGATTTAATCAGAATTACGATTTTTTTCTAAGTCGAAAGAAAATCTCAAATAACTAATGTTAAATAAACAATTATAGATTTAACTATTTTTTTCTATATCGGACTTTGATTTCTCTTTTGAAATTTTTTATATTTAACAACATGGTTATTTTCCTCAATTTTATAAAATGTGAGGTGCGATAAGAGGTGAACATCCTTAAAATTCAAATGAATTTACTATACCTTTAAATATTATTTAAATTTTAGATCCTGTTGGCATTAAATATTTTTAGCTTATTGGTAATAAAAATAGAAATGAACAATAATTTTCAGATTCGAGTTTTTATTTTAAATTCACCATAATGTGTTAAGGTCGAGTTTATTGCATTAAAAAGGGTTTATTTTATTCATCGTTTGTTACACCTCCAGGTCAGAAAATATTTCTTTGAATATTAAACAAAAGCTTTTCTGAGTGAAAATATTATACAATTATCATAAAAATTAGCTTTATATTTAAAATTAACATTAAAATAAATAATCTAGAAGAGATATTAACCCCGAGTATACTTCTCCTACTCTTCGGGGGAGGGTAGGGGATACATATAAAGGAGAAAGCACGATGGTCCGGGTGCCCAGTTTGAATCAAAGATGCGAAGTGCCGGGATGCTGCGAGTAAGAGCGGGGACCATCTGTCTCCTCGTTCTTACCATTGGCCTTGCTTGTGAGTAAGATGATGGAACTCCGGAAATTCGTAATCCTCCCGCGACCAACTTTCATTTGTTGAATCTCTAAACTCAAGTTCCGCATCACAGCAATGAGTGAAATTTTTCTAAATAGTGTTGTGTGAAGTGATACTTTGATTTTATAATGTATCCTACTATACATATTAAAATTTTTCTTCATCTTAAGAAGCATGTACGTGATAAGAATATAAAAAAGAGGAAATTTAAAAATGTGTTTCGAAACTACTTAAACGGATATGGGTGACAAAATGTGGATTACAATTTTGGGAGGTCAACTTGAAATGTGCTGAATGTATTCACACAGAAAAAACTAAGGATAAAATTTGTTGCAAATAATTTTTTAGGACAAATTTTCATTCAGACAGCTTCACGTCTTTCAAAATACATGCGTTTTCATGGAAAAACAAAAGCAAATTTAACCAATATTTGGGCAAAATTTATCCTGTGAAGATAATTTTTGTTGCAGATAATTTTTACCCCGACATTGAGGTAAAATTTATCCTTCGTTTTTTCTGTGGCAGGATGATAATTATTTCTAGCAGTCGGTTCCAAGTGATGAATATGAATACAATTTTAAAATAATTAAAATTTGTTGAGCTCTCACCTCTTTTCTGTTCAAAATATGCTTAGTCAGAAATTTAATCGTGCTCAATTAATCAAATATAAATAAGTTTGTGGATTCAAACAAAACATTTCAACAAAATCAATTAACAAACAAAACATTTCAACAAAATCAATTAACAAAATAGTTTGAAAAATTAACAAACAAAACATTTCAACAAAATCAATTAATAAAATAGTTTGAAAAATAAACAAACAAAACACTTCAACAAAATAAATTAACAAAATAGTTTGAAAAATTAACAAAATGAATTATCAAAAAACTTTGGTTGATTGAAGCAAATGAGTTTGGCCTACTTAACAAAAATTGTGTTCACTTACCGAAACTTTCTTTTAAAATCAGCCAAATGCAGTGACCCAATTTATTTTGTTGAATGATCCAAATTTTTTCAGTGTGTTCAATTATTCAATATGTACCTGCATTCTAAGATAAAGTTAATAATTCTAAGATATATATATATATATATATATATATTCTAAGATAAAATGAATTCAAATAATTTCTTCTTTTATGTTAATAATAATGATATAATAATTATTATTATTGTTTTCAGTATGTTTCCAGATTATTAATTCAAACAATCTGATAATTTTTTAAAAATATGTACATGTAATGATAATGTAAAAATCTTAGAATTGCAGGGTTCATTAAAAAATTGTAGGTATTCCATACGTGTACGTATTACACAATATATCAATATATTACAGTGTAAATTTTTCAGTAGCTTCACATTTTTAAATATATTTAAACTGTATTAAGATCGCTTTATACTGATAAATGATTGGAAACTTATTGATATAATTTTTACCAGGTGGCTTGCCATTACAATTTTTACCCAGCATCCCGGGCTACATTCCTGTTTACATTAGAAATGGAGATCAACCATTAATAGAAATCAATCCAGCTTTGGCCGAAGCCTTCCACGAAACTGAAAAATATCCAAAGGTAAATTATTAATATAAAAAGCTTCACCGATTACATCTAACCTTCTGATCTTTGACAATTTTCTGATTTTATCATGACTTCTTATTCTTCTGACTTCTGATTCTATCGTGATTGAATTATAGTTTGTCTCACGAACAGATTTAAAAATATAAATTTGTATTCTAAATAAAAATATAAATATAACCAATATACAACAGTTAGCTATAATTATATAAAATTCTAAAATTAAAATTCGAAAATTCGAAAATTCTGAAATTGTTCGGACGACGAATAAAATTTTATTTCGTAAAATAAGATCAAGTTAGTCATTTTAAATTATTTTAAAAGAGCGTTAGAACCCTCATTCGCATAACATGAATTCATAAAGTAAAACATGCCCTTAATGCCTCTGCATTAAATATTCCTTTGATTAGGAATTTACACTTCTCAATGAACCAATAGAAAATCAAAGAGTTTTTTTTTAAATATTCGGTTGTACATTTTTTAAATTTTACTTAAAAAATATACAAAATTGAAAATATATTAAAATTTTAAAAACACTTTAAAAAGGAATTTATAAACGATTTTGAAAATATATTTTGTTGATAATAATTTATAGATATTTACATAATAATCTATTATTATTATTATTATTATTATTATTATTATTATTATACCACTAAGCTTATTGTTAGTCCCTGTCAGCACCGAGGGGAAAAAAGGTTCAAATTAAATTATGTACCTCGAATATTAAATCTCCTTTCACTTATATATTAAAATTCATATTAATTTGTGTATTAAAAGTTTATACAATTTACGATCATTTCTAACAGCGAGGATAAAAATCAAAATACAGATTTCCAATTTTAATGTTTAACTGCTTATTCCTTCTTAATTTTTCTATTCACAGACAGTTCGAAATATGCAACTGGACCGAATTCCTGAAGAAACAGACAAAACTGCATCTTTGAAAGAAGGGAAAATTACGGAAAACAAAGACAGTGAGAAACCTTCTGAAAAAGTGGTAGAAGAAGATTCACAAAATAACGATGCCATAAACAAAATCACAGACCCAATTCCAAAATTTGTAAACTTATTCGAACCTAAGGAGAATAAAAATGAAAACGGAGACTCAAATATTTTGAAGGTAAAGTATTTCAAATTTTTTGTTCCAATAAGAAAATTAGCATTTACAGTAACAAAAATATGTTTTATTTAAATCGCAAAAATGTCTAATTTTCATCTTTTGGATTTGAAAAGAAAATTATTTTCTATCTAATGCTTTTTAATTTATACTTTAGGTAAGCAAAATTCCAGAAACAGAAAAAAACGATTTAAAAAGTCTAGCTGCAGAAATAGAGAGGGAAGAAACTAGGGCAAATGGTGTCTACGATTCGAGGTCAAAGATGTTTTCAGAACCTGAAGAAGTTCAATTCATCAAAGTATCCATAGTGAGCGATCCTCTAGAAGTCCCAATCATCAGAAAAGCAAAAAATTTACAAATAAGTACAGACATTAAAGAACATTTAAAAAATAACAAAGATAATACCACACCTGGAGAAAAACATCTTTTTGACGCTAGCAGAGACACCAGGTTAAAAGATCTTACAGAAAAAAATGACGATTCTTTAACTAATTAATACAAAAGTTAATAAATTTATAGTAACAAATCAATATTCTGTGAAAAATTGAACCGAAGTGACTGAAAATTTCAGCGAGACTGAAAAAGGTATCTCCTACGGATATCAAAACCCAACTAGTATCGCTTTTAGAAACTATGTTCTGCATAAAAAAATGTTAACTCTTTAGGTATAAAATTTCTGTGTAAATATGTACTTTTAATAAAAACTCTATATTTTAGGAATCAGTGAATGTATACCAGTGTACATGTTATATAAATATACAATATAGTATTGTATTCTGCGTCGACTTCATCGAATCTACTTTAGAATTAATTGCTATTTTAAAATGCTTTTTCATGTTTTAGCAGTTTTGAAAACTAATTTCGTTTATTTAAAATATAGACGACAAATAAAATTATTTTTCATTGAATCAAATATGCTTTTCAATCAACTAAGTTATGTACATACAGTAACAGCCATAATAAATGCCTTCTTTCCGATTTGAAGTTAGCCTTTTAAAAAACCATGTTTTAGGGGTATGTATTTTTTGCACAGCACTTCATTAATTTATTTCAATTTCAATATTTTTCTTACAAAAGTTTCAATATTTTAAAATTTCACTTACACTCAACATTTTATAATTAAGAACAGTCTCTACTACAAGAGTCTAAATAGAGTCTACCACCCTTTTTTAAAACCAACATCGCTGGTATGATCTCAGCCTCTAAATTTCTGATCAACTTTGGATTAGGTTTCAGCTTCTGAAATATTCTGGTCCATATCGATGTTTATATAATTACGATGATTCTGCAGAAATTTTTCGCTAGAAAACACAAAGGCTCTTTATCCCAATCTGCAGACGTATGCAGGAATGTTTTTCTCAATTTCAGGAATGTCGATGTCCTCAGTAGGATGGCAATGAAACTTTCGAGGCCTGAACTCCATTTTTGGGGAACTCTCTTCAGCCTCAAATTTAAGATGATTTTCGTTATTCAGATGAACATTTTGCAACCTTTTATCTCTAGCCCTTGCATGTATATTCGTTTTTATTTGATTGAAAAACAACTTCGAAATATCGTTGAAAGTGGCGAAAACAGATCTTTTTGTTTTATTAGTAACTTGAATACGATTACTGGGTCCAAGATCTTTGGCATTTATCAGCACCTTCTGATTATAACGATCAATTAATAATTTAGCAAGTTTAGATATTGTTGAAAGTAAATCAGAGTCGTATCTTTTTGTATTTCTTTTAGTCACTTTTCCAACTGAATTTTCAGCAATATTATTTCCATCTGGTTCATTAAAATAGAGTGAGTCGAACTCGAAAGAGGAATCAGGTGTTAAGGATATTTGCGGATTTGTTACTACATCTTCCTTATCCAGAAAACTTTTTTTCCATTTTCTGATGATCTCCTTTTTTGGATTTCCTAATCCACTGATGATTATTGAGAATAATGTTAAGGAAATAATAATTTTACTATGGTTAGGCATTTCTCATTTGAACTATTTGGAAATCCTTCTTTTATATCAAATAAAACACGGTTGTATCATAGACAACCGATAGGCTTCGCGTTCCTGAAGACTCTGAGCCTTGGAAAAAAGTGCACATAAACGCATGGATGAGCAAGATGCGAGAAAGAAGAACAGATTATCTTATGTCTTCTTTACATATTATGGTTTATGTGCGCATAGACCTTATCTCCTGTTTTAACAATGTACAAATCAAATCGTATATTCACAGCATGAATATTGTAATGCTTCCACAGATTTTTTAAAATAAAGGACTTTCAGGAGGCAATTTAAAAAAATAGGAGTCATGGCTTGGATTTCTCAATGTGTTCCAATTATTTTAAATTATATAAAATCTATTATTAACAAATTTTGAGAACACTGTTAACACTGATTTCATTTTCCTTGTGGGCATTGTAATGGAAAATTTAGAGAAAATTTGTCTAAGTCAATTAGGATTTGGGCTACTTCATGTCAAAGGCAACAAGTGTCTCATTCATTTCCTTTATGTTTTGTCATTGAATAGTGTTTGGGGTACTATACTGATGTCAAATTGTTTTACAAAATATGCAAAATTTTTGCAGATCTGTTGTTAATTGAAAATTGGACCACATTTTAACTATTTTTATATTGGATAATATTGATCGGACTAAAAAAAAATTCTATACAAATTAGTTCAGTTAAATTAGCCGCAAAAAGGGCATTTGCTGGAACAAATTAAAATACGTTATGTCACGAATTACCGACGGGATATATAAAATATTCGGCAATCCTATTTTGAAACAAACAAAGATATCAAGTTGAAACTTAAGAGAATGATAGAAAATATGATAGGGCACATCTGTTATGTGTCATTTTTTCAAAATTTTGAAAAAAAATTTTTTTAAATAATTTTTTTTAAGTTTTGAAAAAATGACACATAGCCGACGTGCCCTATCATATTTTCTATCATTCTCTTAAGTTTCAACTTGATATCTTTGTTTGCTTAAAAATAGGATTGTCGAATATTTTATATATCCCGTCGGTAATTCGTGACATCATAACGTATCACACCCCCTTAAAATATTTGGGTGGACGTTCTTTTGAAGCCCTAAAAAGTTCAAGGCTGAATTCTTAAACAAAGCTATTTTATTAACAAAAAACGTAAAATTGCAACATTTTTTCAACACGTTTGCTTGGATGGTTACTTTCGATTAAGAGATAGGTCAAAAGGAAAGGACTTTTTTTTTAGAACAGAAAATAAGCTTTAAAATGAGCCCTTAGGGAATATCCTACGACAAATATTTTACGAGATATAAATTTGTTAATTAACATTGTGCGTTTTACAGCGAAGACAAAGCGATGATAAATTTTCATTGTTGCAGAAAAAATCGCGATCGGGTTTCTGCTATTGGATTCTCAAATTCGATAGTTCAAAGTATCAAAAAACTTTTTTTTTATTTCAGAGGGGGTGAGGATGGGTGCTCCGTCACAGAGGGGAGAGGGGGCACTTTTTTTGAAAACATTCATATTTTGTAAAACAAAAATCTGTTGAGTTCCATTTTTCTGAAATATCTAACAGATTGTGCATCTTCAGGAAAAAGTATGTTTAGGATGTCAACAAAATTTTTCAGATTGTTTATATCAAATTGTTATAAGCAATAATTTTTTTCCATGATTACAGCTGCCAGAAAAATTTGAAAAAAGTTGGGTATAACCATTGAGGAAGGTGGATTTTAATTATTATTTTTCCGAAAAGCCCTACGTGCAATATATTCGTTGCAAAAAAATATTATTTAAACAAATTTTATAAAAAATTTCATAGAAATTGTATTAGATTGTAATAGAATTCTATTACAATTCTATAACAATTCTATTATATATTGTAATAGAATTGTAATAGAATCTAATAAAATTGTAATAGAAACTTTTTTTTAAAAATGATTTGTTATAAACAGTGTGAAAAATTTTTTTGACATCTTAAACAGACTTTTTTCTGAAGATGCATAATCTGTTAGATATTTCAGCAAAATTGAACTCAATAGATTTTTGTTTTTACAAAATATGAATTTTAAAAAAAGTGCCCCCCAGCTCTCTGTCATTTTTGGATTCTGAAGGCCAAAAAAAATGTTTTTTAATACTTTGAACTATCCAATTTGAGAATCAAATAGCAAAAACCCGATCGCGATTTTTCTTTCAACAATGAAAATTTATCATCACTTTATCTTGCCTGAAAAACGCACAATGTTAATTAACAAATTCATATCTCGTAAACTATTTGTCGTAGGATATTCGCTAAGGACTTATTTTAAATCTTATTTTATGCTCTGAAAACAAACTATACACTTTGTATAACTATAAACTTTTTACCTATCTTTTAATCAAAAGTAACAATCCAAGCAAAAGTGTTGAAAAAAATGTTGCAATTTTACGTTTTTTGTTAATAATAATAATTTATAACAGTATTCAAACAAACAAAATGTTCAGCATGAAATTGCATGTACAAATTTGCATGGAACGTAAGGAATCCGTTTTTTAAATTTGTTTTTATGTTCAATAATATATAAACAAATATAGCGGACAAATTGGCCATTTCAACATTATGATTTTTTATCTATGCAAAAATTACTTAAATAAATTCCTTGTTGATCAGAATTAATGAAGAAAGACTTAAGGAACATAAATATTGGATTCAACATTTTATTTAATTCTTATAAATAATTGATTTAAACAAATTCTCCAAATAAGCAGTTTTTTGTCGAAACCCATTATTTTGAACTAAAATCATTGTGAGTTTTTATTAAAATGTTATTTAGTAACAACAAATTCTTATAAAATGATAATTTATAAACTATATATATATACAATTATAAACAATTTAAAAAACTATTAGGGCCCATTGACTAACGAATAGACATAACAGAAAAGTTAATGTTGGTGTGAAAGCATTTGATCAAAATGTTTTTTCTTTCACGCACAAATTTTATTGTTGAATTGTTTGAATAATTTTTGTTCAAAAATGTGATTTACGGAAAAACTAATAGCTATTAGCTAATAAAGATTCGATTCTACGGAAAAAAATTACATACACAGTTCATGTGTTGCACAATTTTCTTCCCCACCCAATTTGTTATAAAGTATAATTAAACAATTGTATAGTATATTATTCTCGTTTCATCATTTATTTATACTACATAATAAATTGGGTTGAGAAGCAAATGGTGCAACACATGAACTCTGAAATTTTTTCCGTAGAATCGAATGGCGCTATTAGTTTTTCAGTATGTTGTATTTTTAAATAAATTTTGTAAACAAAAATTATTTGAACAATTGAAAAATAAAATTTTTATATTTTTATATAAATTTATATAATATATATATATAATTTATATAAATATATAAATTTATATTATATATATGATTTATATAAATATATAATATATTTTATATAATATATAAAATATATATTTTATATATTTTGATCAAATGCTCTCATCCAAACATTAACTTTTCTGCTATGTCTATTGGTCTGCCAATGGGGCTCATAGTTTTAAAAATTGTTTATAACTGTATACATTATTTATAAATTATTATTTTGTAAGAATTTGTTATGACTAAATAACATTCTAATAATAATTCACAATGATATCAGGTCAAAATAATGGGTTTCGACAAAAAACTGATAGATTGGAAAATTTATTTAAATCAATTATTTAGAAGAATTAAGTAAAATTTTGAATACAGTATTTATGTTCTTTAAGTCTTTCTTTATTAATTCTGATTAATAAAGAGTTTATTTAAGTAATTTTTGTAGAGATAAAAAATCATATTGCTGAAATGGCCAATTTGTTCGCTGTATTTGTTTAAATATTGTTGAACATAAAAACAAATTTAAAAAATGAATTACCTACGTTTCCTAAGAATTTCATGCTGAACATTTTGAAAGAAAAAGCTTTAAAATCCATTCAAAATTAAGGGCTGTATATGATTATGAACTTAAAATTCAGAGTTTGAACCACTGTGCGTCGCGACCCTGAGACGCGATCGAAAAATTTTGAGAATTTTTTTTCAAAATATCAAAAAAACTCATTTTTGCTACTTCGTGGATAACTTGACGACACTTTAAATATTATATTTATTTATTTAGTTTACAATTTTACGGTGTATCTTGGGTCGAAAAACAACAATAAAAATTGTTTATTAAATGAAAAATATAAAAATTGATGTTTCGATCAATTGTGTCAAATTATCTTAAATTTCTACTTTTTCTGCGTACATTTGTATTATTTTTTTTGTCTGATCAATACTGACCGAGATAAAAATTGTTAAAATGTGGTCGAATTTTCAAACCTCCAATTTTCAGATAACAATATCTGCAAAATATTGAAAATTTTGCAAAACACTTTGACATCAGTATTTAGTACCCCGTATACTATACAATAACAAAAAATAAAGGAAATCGATGACCTGCTTGTTGCATTTGACATGGAGTGCCCCATTTATTGATATTATTTACGACGTCTTGTTTTTAACTCATATTAACGAAAGGACTTACGTATTAATTGTACTTCGCTGCCTCGTCCTCTAGATCAAATTATGTAGTAAGGCCGTTACTGCTTGTTCCGCACAGATATTTCA
>JBAGKK010032244.1:0-10914 GCA_037177015.1 Euceroptres primus
GTGTATAAATATATCTATAAATTATTATTATTATTATACAAACTGAATACATTTTTTGCAAGAACTTTAATTTTGTTGATTCTTAGTAAACCCATTGATAAATTAATGTAGAAAACACGTCCAATCAAAAATATGAAATTACTATTGTTTGAAATATGATGAAAACATTGTTTAAAGTTATTAAAAATAATCAACTGAAACTAAAATTCATTAAAAATTTTTCGTAATATTTAAAAAATTATCAATAGTTTAATTCATATTTTGTACTAAATTATGAGAATACATTGATTTTGGAGAAAATTAATTTAAGTTTTTTTATTTGTTGTACGCATTTTCTGTAAACAAATTTTCAATTATTTTAAATGAAGATGAAACTATAGAAGCACGGCTAATACTTTCTCCTTTAAATTTGTATATTAATTTTTTTATTTAATATTGTAAATTTAATTATCATTTTCAATTATCATTTTCATTTTTTTCTTTATTAACATAAAAATAACTCCTGAAGAAAAACTTGTTTTCAAGTTTCATATTTATTTGTTTTAAATAGCTTTTAAATAATTTCCTGAAAAAACTGTACAAGTTTTGTCTATTCACTAGGTTTAAAAAAATTCACACTTTTTCGTTATCATATGCTAAGTTGGGTTATGAACTTCCTACCAACCAATGACCAACCATGATATCTAATTATTCTATCATGCCCAGGTGTAAAATCACCATCGATTATCTACTGATGGATGGACGTGTCAAAATCGCACCTTTGGCAGCGTCCAATAAAACTGTTTAATATAGCTATGTAATTTATTTAATGATACTTTTTTCTATGTCAATAGTTATTTGAAAATACAGGCTTTATTTAAATACAGAAATCTTTCTCTTTTGTTGGAAATTGAGATACTAAAGCGGATTTTCTGGATATGGTTTTTTTCCCTATCTACTGTTGGGTGGTTTCTCTTAGTTAATTATAACTTTTTGTACAACACAATTTTTATTACATTCTTAATTGAACAATACAAAATAACTAGAGGTCTGCAGTTCATCAGTTCGAATTTTCAATGCAAATTGGTACTTTTTTGGCACTGAACTTTTCAAAATTGAGTTTAATACAAGAAGAAATTGAAGCTTCGAAGTTCTCTTCGAGTGTAAGTTTGCTCGAAATCGAAATTATTCAGTTTGTTTTGAAATAAAATCCATCTAAATTTAAGTAAATCCATCTGAATTTAAGTTGAAACTAATTATAATTGACAAATTCCGCTTTTGTGATTTATTAAATGTCAATGAAAAATTTAAATGTTTTAAATCATTTAAACTGACATCCAGCAAAATTCACACCAATGGTTTTCTATGAATAGTCTGTACCTATTTCGGTTTATCCATACAAAATTCAGTTTCACTAAAAATAAAAATATAAATTTGACATTTATTCTAAAAAGTAAATAGCAAAAAATGCTTTTTAAAATCGACAAATCTTGGAATTCAAAAATAGCACTTTGTATTATTTTACATTAGGACTTGTACCGTTTAAAGAGGAATGACCCACTAACATAATCACAAACTGAAAAACAGTTTTTAAAACCAGTAAAAATAAAACCAAAATTAATTTCAATGCATTTTGGAAGAGGCAGCAGTATAATTCTTAGAAAAAATTAGTTTGGGTCAAAATTATTTTTCTAATAATAGTTATTTGACATTTAGAGTTTTTTATTGAATCTTCTCAAACAATCGTAATTTTTATCCCATCTTAATAAACAATACATTTTGTTCATTGGAATATTCTCTACCATTCTGTTCTTTAAACCTTATTAAAAATCGTTTGTTTAGAAATTGTTAAATTAAAAATTAATTTAATTGTTAAATGAACAAAATTCGAATTTATTAAATTTAAATTCATCTAAATTGGCACATTTTTTAGGAAAGTGAAGGGTCAGCTTTCAGGTTATTCTCTATTTTTGAACATAAGTACTTTTTGTCATTTTGTATAATTTTTTTATACATCAATCAATACTTTTCTTCACTTTCCTGCTACATATCCTTGCTCTGGATACAGAATTGTACTGCTTTAAATATTTAAACCAATGCTTAAAAAAGAAAGTCCAGGGCAGAGACTTAGATAATACTAATTAAATACTTATTTGGAATACTTATAATTGTTGAAAACTTTACAAGATCATGACTGATTTAAAAATAATTTATTTTTCAACTAATTATTTCTGTGGAATTTCGACAAAATGTTTCGAAATCGGTAAACAAGATGCACTTAAGGGGGTGTGATACGTTATGTTGTCACGTATTACCGACGGGATATATAAAATATTCGACAATCCTATTTTTAAACAAACAAAGATATCAAATTGAAATTTAAGAGAATGATAGAAAATATGATAGGGCACATCTGTTATGTATCATTTTTTCAAAAGTTTGAAAAAAAATTTTTCTCAAAATAATTTTTTTTTAAATTTTGAAAAAAAGACACGTAACAGATGTGCCCTATCATATTTTCTATCATTCTCTGAAGTTTCAACTTGATATATTTGTTTGTTTAAAAATATGATTGCCGAATATTTTATATATCCCGTCGGTAATTCGTGACATCATAACGTATCACACGCCCTTAACCTAAAACCTTAGCGCAAACTTTCGTGAAACAAAACATTACGCTAAAGATTCAGATTAAGTGCATCTTTTTTTTTACCGATTTCGAAACATTTTGTCGGAATTCAACAGAAATAATCAGTTAAAAATAATTTAATTTTAAACGAGTCATGATCTTGTAAAGTTTTTAATAATTTAAGTATTCCAAATAGCTATTCAACTAAGTATTTACGCTAAGCTAATTCAGAGTCTCTCGCCTGATCGAATTCATTTCAAAGAGGTTATCTCCGAAAATCATAAATGCGGGTAAATATATCCATATTTTCTTTGAAAGTTTAACTACCCTAATTTATAGTTTAAAAAAGATTGTTTTGCAAAGTTAATCCGTACCTCCATTTCATGAATTGAAGAACAAAAGGTATAACAAAGTTTACAATCTTTTAAAATCATTCACTTTTTACTAACTTTAGTTCTCCGCTTCCTGGTACTGAAGTACCCAATTAAAAAAAAACTACAACTTTTTTTATTATCTTTGAAAAACTTGTTTGAATTTTTTTTCCTGCAAGCCTTAAGGTAGATTTGGTTGCCTCATTTTCAAGAGAGAATTAACTTGAGGTTAATGAGATTGTATCATTGAGGCAAATATTAATTAGAATCTCAGTACGTTTCTCTTCTCATAACTGTAATTTTATATACTCAGTGAGTTGGAAATTTGTTGATGCCTCTGCTATTCATCCCTTCAGTACTCTTTTCTCCACTTTTGAACTGCCCTGGCTTTATTTAAGAATTCCACCCTACTCGACTGCCTCGTTCCCGGTTGTTATCTTTTGTCCGGGAGAAAGAGAGAAGAATGAGTGAGCCAAGCCAAGCGAGAGAAAGAAAATGAGAGATGGTATGAGACACTCTCGGGGATTTATCATTGAACTAGTACGGTACAACGAGCACGATATTAAATTAAGTTTTGTGCGACTTACGGTTTTAAGTTATTGCACAAAATTGAAGAAAACTAGATTCCCTTACGTCATGTCATTCTGAAAAGATTGATTATTTTCCTACAAATAAAAAGCGTATTTAATGATTCCATATTTTAGGCTATTAAAATTTTAGAGCGTATGCATTGGAAAATTTTTTTAAAAATTTTAATGCTCTCACTCCCAAAATTTGTTCGAATCCACCAAAAAATAAATGCGTTTTTTTTGTAAATTTTATTCAGAATCGTCTATATTAAGGGATCAGTCTGGGTTTATCGTACATATTTTGAAGAACTTTTTTTCATACTAAAATTTATTTACACACTTGCATCTTTTTACAAATAAAAACAGAGGTTTTAAACTAATAGAAAAAATGTTTTTATTTATCTTTTTATTTATTTACGTTTGTGATCTGACCGCCTGAAGTGAGCCCTCCTTGTTCTTCGTCGACATGAAATCTCGACTTTGGAACATCTGAAAACAAAAAATCGAGTAGTTTATTAAAAAGTGAGTTGTTGCTATCGGTGGTAAAATTTTTTACCCCTGATGAAAAATAACAAAATGGCGGACTTCTGAATTTTTCGACAAAGGGTCGAAAAATGAGTCCGCCATTTTGTTATTTTCTATCAGGAGTGAAAAATTAAAATAGTAAAATTTTTCACCCCCGATGAAAAATTACAAAATGGCGGACTTTTGAATTTTTCGACAAAGGGTCGAGAAATAAGTCCGCCATTTTGTTATTTTTCATCAGGGGTGAAAAATTGAAATAGTAAAATTTTTCACCCCCGATGAAAAATGGCGGACTTATTTATCGATCGTTTATCGAAAAATTCAAAAGTCCGCCATTTTATTATTTTTCATCGGGGGTGAAAAATTTTACTACCGACCATAGCGGCGACAACTCTATTTTTTAATAAACTACTCGATTTTTTGTTTTCAGATGCTCCAAAGTCGAGATTTCATGTCGGCGAGGAAAAAGCAGGGCTCACTTCAGGCGGTCAGATCACAAACGTAAATAAATAAAAAAATAAAATAAAACATTTTTTCTATTAGTTTAAAACCTCTATTTTTATTTGTAAAAAGATGGAAATGTGAAAATAAATTTTAGTATGAAAAAAAATTCTTGAAAATATGTACGATAAACCCAGACTGATCCCTTAAGCCTTAAGTGAATCGAGTTAAAACAAATCATCTCTCTTCAAAATTAGGCATAGAATACGAATCAAAAATTAATTTTTAAATATCACCCCCATATGTCTGTTTTGTAGGGTCCCAAAAAAACCCCGTAAGTGAAAAATTGGGTTTTGCGAGTTTTTGCCGCTAATTGTGTTGTTTTTTGTGGTTTTCTTAGTACCAATTGTTTCTAGTACATAAAATATTACTTTTTTCTGATAACTAGATGTTTTAATAAATTGTTTAAATAACTTATTATTTTTTGTAGCAATTTTCTCTTAGAATAGAGTTAGAAAGTTGCGGAAAGTCGCTAGAAAGTTGTGGTTTTTTCTAAAATTTTCCATCTTTTGTCCATTCTTCAAATAGAGTGAGGTAATAATTATTTCAAGTTAAAAACAAAAATGTTTAAACAACTGGTTATTATTTTTAATAATATTCTCTTTGAATAATGCTAGAAATTTGCGGTTATTCTGAAATATTCAACTTTTAGTCCACTTTTCGTTTAGAGTGAGTTACTAATTAATGCAATTTACCAAACATAATTGTTTAAACAAATTATTAATATTTATAACTATCGTCTCCTACAGTAATGCTAGATAGTTGTGGTTTTTTCTAAAATTTTCCACCTTTTGTCCAATTTTCAACTAGAGTGAGGTAATAATTATTTAAATTTAACAAAAGTAATTTCTCAAACAATATATATTATTATTTTTAATAATATTCTCTTTGAATAATGCTAGAAAGTTGCGGTTTTTTCTGAAATATTCAACTTTTCGTCCACTTCTCGCTTAGATTGAGTTAATAATTAATGCAATCTAACAAACATACTTGTCTAAACAAATTATTATTTTGTAGAAATTGTTGGTATATATTTTTGGCTTTAGGGTCAGGTGAATTGAAACGAATTAAGTTGTTTCAGACGTTTTTATATTTTGCTATAAGGGGTTGGGTGGGTGGGCGGAAAAATGAGAGCTGAATTATTGCAATAAATCATAAATTACGTTCTTATCCGTAAAAATACTTTTATTTATTCTAAATATATCATTAAAGTATTTTATGTAGATGAACTTTTTTTTTACGATTTATCACAAGGGTTTATATCATAAGGGGTGGTTGTTAAGGGTTGCAAAATTATAATAAATTATAAATTATATTAAAAGCTATGAAAAGCTTTTAATTTGTCAAAATGTATCAGAAAAACATTTAAAGAGGGTGAAAACTATTTTTTTCATTAGGGGTGGATTTGAAGGGTTGAATTTTTGTAAAAGGTCGTAAATTTCATTTTATAACATTAAACAGTAATTATTCTGCATATTTAAAAATAATTTTAATTTATAAAACCTTCACATCCTTAATTTTGAAATTTTTCATCATACATGGTGGTTTCACCCCTTAAAAATAATTTGCACACGTCAGTCATAGTTAGGGTTTCAACCAGAGGGTAAGAAGAGCTTAATTCCAAATTTTCATCAAAATCGGTCATATCGGAAAGAAAACGGTAAGACACGATTTGTAGCGCCAATGACTGGACTAACAAAAAAAAAATATATATTGTTTAGAATGCAAGTCCAACAATCTTTCTAATTTGTTTAATGACTAACTTGAGTAAGAAGAACTAAATTTTACTTTTTAATTCTAATATTTAATAACTGTTTTCAAGTTATTTTTTTGTTATTTAGTAATTTCATGAATAGATGTTCCCCTGAGGTTCATAATGACAATAATTGTAAATTATACAAACAATTTCTATAAACAAATGCACTTTTCGATCATTTTTTCATGAATACACCTAATTTTTTGCAGATCGTTCATGATCTCGAAATGTTGGGATTTTCACAAGAAATGGTCCGAATGGCGTTTTTTTTTTAACCATCTATGAAGTTTTTCATCCAATAAATCTTTTTTTATCAGGGTCCTGTGTCTTAGGGCCCTAAGGCCCTATCGAGTCCAATATTTCTCTCTGAAGTTTCTCACATGTGGCGAGCCGGATGCTGTCCACAGGGCAATCAAAGTTAACAATGTTTTATTGTTACGTCAGATCGCGACGACGCCGACGGCATTGGACAGGCATGCAATAACCTTATCATAACGGTATGCTGAATAAAGTTGCGAGGAGTAAACGCGAGACTGCAGAGGATTCTGCAGGGTCTGGACCCGAACAATGTAGCAAGGTTGCAAACCCTGTCAGATGAAGCGGTTCCTGGTCGAGTTGGATCTCCATCTCGTGCTTGCTCCTCCATCTTCTTCTTTTACTCCTTCTTTGAATATGTCGACGTCGGAAAAGTGGTGTGGGAGGGGGAGTAGGACACAAGATGGGGGGGGGGGAGATGCAGGCACAGGGAAAAGTTAACGGGAACCCGTTGGATCTACGTATTCATCACACGTGACCTTAAACGATAAAAATGTGACAACTAATTTATAACCAAGTAATTACAATATCAAAATCCCGCGCCGCGACGATTAAAACACGATTGTTTAATTCTGGTAATGAGCTGCTGAAGAAACTGTTGATTCAGTTGACTGCACTGAGAAAAAATGCTATTGAATTTATAGAATTTCTGCCAAAAGCATGTATAGTATCGATTCGAAAAAATATGCTGTAAAAATAATAAATATGCTACAAAATATTATAGCATATTTTTTTTGAATCAATAGTGTACGGGGCATTATTTCTCAAGTGTACCCACCACAGAAAATTAATTTCTCCAATCGGGCTCAAATTTAAAGAAAGCTTAATCCCATTAGATGGCACTTCAAAAAAAAAAAGATTGATCAGTTTGAGCAAAAATTCGCCGAGAAAGAGGGGGTGAAATTTTTGTACTTTGGACAAAGAGCCTCTATTAGAGGACAAAGAGCCCCCTATAAATATCTTTTTATATATGGCATATAAAAAATGTTGACCTGAACGTTTTCGATAGATTTTTTCCTAACCTTTCGAATGAAATAAAAAAAATTTTGCAAGATTGAAAATTTAGCCATCATTTTTTAGAATCCAAAATATTTTTGATTTTTTTTTAAGTTCCACCCTTTTTTTCTTTTTTTTTTAACTAAAAATAAAGCTTGAAATGTTTAATTTCAAATCCTCACATGGCAAAATGTCGTTTTTTTTCACTAAAAATAAAGCTTGAAATGTTTAATTTCAGATCTTCAAATAGCAAAATGTCGTTTTTTGTTTTTCTTTTTTATAACTAAAAATAAAGCTTGAAATGTTTAATTTCAGATCTTCAAATAGCAAAATGTCGTTTTTTGTTTTTCTTTTTTATAACTAAAAATAAAGCTTGAAATGTTTATTTTCAGATCTTCAAATAGCAAAATGTCGTTTTTTGTTTTTCTTTTTTATAACTAAAAATAAAGCTTGAAATGTTTAATTTCAGATCTTTAAATAGCGAAATGTCGTTTTTTGTTGTTTTCCAAAAATTGAATTTTAAGTAACCTGGCAAATTCAAAAAATTTTTCCTATGCGCGAGAAAAATTCGGAAAATATTTTGCATGTACTGTTTTTAATAAGAAACAATATACTAAAAACAGAAATTCAAAAACAAATTTTTTGTTGATTTTAGAATTTTTTGAAAATTTTCAAAAATAAAATTCTTTTAATTTCATTAATTGTGCATTTTTAATGTACAAATAACATTTATACTTATTATATTCACACATTACATGTGAATTGCACATTAAAATGCGCAATTAACCAAATTCAAAAAATTTCATTTTAAAAAATTTTCAGATAATTCTAAAATCAACAAAAAATTTTTTTTGAATTTCCGTTTTTAGAATATTGTTTCTTATCAAAAATTGTCCATGCAAAAACTTTCCGAATTTTTTTCGCGCATAGGAAAATTTTTTTGAATTTACAAGGTTACTTAAAATTCAATTTTTCAAAAACTATCAAAAATTACATTTTGCTATTCAAGGATATGAAAGTAAACATCTCAAGCTTTATTTTTAGTTTAAAAAAAAGAAGAAAAAAAAGTCGAACTTAAAAAAAAAATATTTTTGATTTTCAAAAATGGTTGCTAAAGTTTGAATTTCTCAAAATTTTTTTTATTTCATTCCAAAGATTGGGAAACCATCTCTCGAAAACGACTAAAATTTTTGTAAATTTTAGCCCGATCGGAGAAATTCATTTTTTTTTTTTGGGGGGGGGGGGTACACTTGAGAAATAATGCCCCATAAATGCTTTCGACAGAAATGCTATAAATTCAATAGCATTTTTTTTCAGTGTTTCATTCCCAAAACTGACATTTGATGTCGTAAGAAGTTGTTGGTATTAAAAGGTCAAAATAAACAACAACGAATTAAATATAAAAAATGTTGTTTCTTTGCACCTTTCAAGCCATTAAAGACCAAATGGACATTTTTTAAATACTTTTTTCAACAGCTTTATTCACTATGAAATCGGTCTTTAAAAAAATCGAGATTAGTAATTTCTAATGTAAAATTGTCTGAAATTTCGATTTCTGCAGTCAGAATTTTGAAAAAATGCCTATTAAAAAAGTTATATTTGTTTATTTAACAAAAACCAGGAAATTTTGAATGAAGATTTTTTTGTATTTCATATTTTCGCATCGAAACTGTAAGTGGATTTCATCAATTAGTAAATTTTTCGCGTCATTGGACCCTTATCTTCAAATTGTAAGAATAGGTTTTTTAAAATTCAAGATGGCAGCATCCAACATGGCGGCGAAAAGCCAAATTTCTTTTCTTATTTCGATATTTTTGAATAAAACAATTTGTCTATGATGAATGTTTATGAAAATTTGTATATAGCAGTCTTTTGGGTCGCTGACCATGAATCTCTTATCATTTTTTCGAAATTCAAGATGGCGGATCCAATATGGCTGCTGAAAATTTTCAAAATTCCCCAATTTATATAAAAATTTGTATATATAAAGTTTTTGGGTCGCTGATTATGAATATGTTACCAGATTTTTCAAATTCAAGATGGCGGATCCAAAATGGCTGCCGAAAATTTTCAAAATTCTCCAATTTCTATAAAAATTGGTATATAGAAGGTTCTTGGGTCGCTGATCATGAATATGTTACCAGATTTTTCAAATTCAAGATGGCGGATCTAAAATGGCTGCCGAAAATTATCAAAATTCTCCAATTTCTATAAAAATTGGTAGATAGAGGGTTTTTGGATCGCTGATCATGAATCTGCTACCAGATTTCAACTTCAAGATGGCAGATCCGATATGGGTGCCTAAAATTGTCAAAATTCTCCAATTTCTATAAAAATTGGTATATAGAGAGTTTTCTCTTTTGTTCACGAATCTGTTACCAGATTTTTCAAATTTAAGATGACGGATACAATATGGATGCCAAAATTTTTCAAAATTCGTCAATTTTTATGAAAATTTAAATACAGTGGTTTTTTGGGTCGCAGATAATGAATCTGTTTTAAGTTTTTTTAAATTCAAGATGGCGGATCCGATATGGGTGTCGAAAATTATCAAAATTCTCCAATTTCTATAAAAATTTGTATATAGAGGGTTTCTAGGTCGCTGGTCATGAATCTGTTACGAGATTTTTAAAATTCAAGATGACGGATCCAATATGGCTGCCGAAATTTTTAAAATTCTCCAATTTCTATAAAAATTTGTATATAGAGGGTTTTTGGGTCGCTGATCATGAATCTGTTATCAGATTTTTAAAATTCAAGATGACGGATCCAATATGGCGGCCGAAATTTTTTAAAACTGAATTTGTTTACTATTTATAATGTTTTTTAGCCGTAAAATCACGTTGCCCAGTTCTAACCACGTGGAGGTAAACGAAATATAGAGAGCTAGAGCCCCTACTATCCTCAAGTTTTCAAAATGGACCTAGGACTGGTTTCAAAAAGAATTTCCCGAAAAATGTCAAAAATGACAATTTTCAAAATATCAACGGCAGAAAAAAATTTTTCATTGAAAAAATCTGATAACAGATTCATGATCAGCGACCAAAATTACCCCTGTGTATAAATCTTCATAAAAATTGAAGAATTTTGAAAAATTTCGGCTGTTATATTGGATCCGCCATCTTGAATTTCGAAAATCTGATAATAGATTCATGATCAGCGACAAAAAAACTCTTATGGGCAATTCTTTTGTTGATTACGTTACAGTTTCACACACATTTTTCGAAATAACTTTTTTTGGTTATTTTTTGGATATTCCGGTTTTAGTTTATT
>JBAGKK010032255.1:0-10913 GCA_037177015.1 Euceroptres primus
CGGGTAGATGAGGCAATGAACTTTCGAGTTCCAAATGCTGATAAATAATAATAATAATAATAATAATAATAATAATATTTTAAACCTGTTTCCCGTGCTAGTTACTTAATTTATATTTTGTTTTACAAAAATTTCACCACATAAGTAAAGTGGTGAAAAAACCTCTTGTTTCCATAGTAAAATAATTTTTCTTAAATATTTTGTTTATAAAAGTCACAATTTTCTACTATTATTTAATAATAATGTTAAATAAGAATTACTGACAAAGTTACATATTTAAGTACCACTCTCAAAATGCATTAAAATAATCATTACGAAAAAACCGCTTATTCAGACGTAAAATTTCTACATAACTGTTTATTTAAAATATTGTTAATAACAATAACAATTGCGAGTTGGTGCCACACTTTCTTGATGAAATACAGCCACTGAGACAGCTGCAACATGATTTAACAGAAAAAATCATTTTTTCCCGATAGAAAACGCTAAATTTTTAAATTTATTTATAATATTGTTATTAACAACACAAATATTTAACATTTATAGTTTTCTGCAGCTACTTATTATAATTTAGAATTAATTTCAAAGTTGTTTGATGAGAAAAACAATTCACTGGAATCTCGATATTACTTCCCTCCATTTATCCCATTCCTAGAATTTCGCGCGGCGCCATTTGGAGGAAGGGGCCCGAGGGTAGAGAGGGACCTAACGGCCGTCAATTTTTACCGTAGCAACCAGCAGCAACAGAGCGAGCAGTATCAATTCACCTTTTACATTTATTTTTGAAAACACGTTAAAAATGATTTTTTAATTAATTTTTCATGGTCATATCAGAATTTTCATTCTTTATGGTATAAAAATTTACAGGCGTACATAATTCAGTTACATAATGCATATTATTCCTACATAATTCATATTATTCCGACTGAAAGTGGTTCGTACGGCCCTGACTGTTTGTGTTCAGAGGCGCTTAAGGATAGCCTCAATTTAACTACGGCAATGCTCAAAATCTGAGTTAAATGGAGGTTCGAGTGTACTTCGAAAAAAATACAATTTGTTTATTAGAATATTTATAATAATGGTAATTGTTAATTAATGGTTATTTTCCATTCTAAATACTACTCCTACGAGATATTTAGGCATTTTTAATCAAGATAAAGCTTTTTGTTGCGGTTGAGCACCGTATGAAAATAATTGTTTATATAAATTGTTTATAACAATTGGTTTAAATCTTGAACAGAATATTTATGTCCTTGAAGTGTATCTGCAATAATTCTGATAGATAGCGACTTCTCTTAAGTCTTTTCTTCGGATAAAAAAATAATATTTGTAAAATGTCCAATTTTGACGTTCTATTTGTTTAAATAATAAATTCCACAGAGTGAAATTAAAAAATCGGGCCTGAAAAAGTTCTGCAGGAATTAATCCTGAGCATTTTAAACAAAACAAATCAAAATCGGTCAAGAATTGTAGGCTGTAATGGATTATGAACAGTAAACTCCCGATTCCTTCCACTGTGCGTCGTGGTCAACCGCGTCGAGCTTTCTTTCCCTGTTGAATTTGAAATATTTTGAATTAATTTTCAGGTGCAGCAGAGTAAATTTTGCACTTAATTTCAGTTTCATTCAAGGGTTCGAAAGAATGAAACTCTCTCGTGCTATTAATTGTCTGAGCTTTCGAAAACCGACGCTCCAAACGCTCCACGTTCTCTTCATAATCACTTGTAGCACAATAAATAGATTTTATTTTGGGCAGTGCATCTTTGGCACATTCATAAAGCAATTGAGGAGTCGTGATTTGATTATCGAGTGATCGATGAAGACTCGGTTTTGCAGCACCACGCTTCAAGGTGCCACTTAATCCGTCGCATGGACTTCTTCCCTGGGAAGTGGCGAAAAAATTCTATTTAGCTTTCACTTTGAAATCTTGATCATGGTAGGCAAGATTAATAAAGTTATACATATTTTTATATTGCGATGCAGCTCCGTCGATAAAATAAATTATTTCTGTTACTGTGTGTCATTTCTTTAATTCTTCAATCAATTTCTTATTATACAAATTGACAGCAGTTGCATTGTGATTAAGGAATTCAGAAATGATCATATAACTTTCGTGTTTTAATTACCCATTTTCTTAAAAGTAAGCAACGAATGCGTGAATAGTTATTTGTTAATTACTCCAATAATGATCTTGGGCACAGTCTTGAATTACAAGAGAGAAGTTTTCGCCAAAATCCCATAGTACCACAAAAACTCCTAGTTCTAGAGAATCTTTAATATCTTTTAAAAACTTACTTTGCGCTTTTGCTAGGAAATCGTGCTTCAAAAGTGCAGGTAATTTGTCGATAAATTTTTTAACATAATCATTAGCTGAATCTACGACAGTTTCTGACATTGAACGATCAGTCACTGTCTATTGCTTGTATGTAATTTGATCAATAAATTTGTCATCATACAAGTTTTTCAAAGACTCTGTTATTTTTTTGACACCAGGGCATTCTTCCCATGTAAGTAAATAGCAATTAGGCGTGGGAGTGCTGCATATCATTGTTTTTAAAATATCTTTGTAGGATCCAAGAAAATGCTTCTGTCTCGGCTTCTGTCAGCTGATTCAGTCGTGCTCCAGATATCATAAGTTTCGGATTCTGATGAATTTTACAAACGCAGACTGAATGCGTGCCCCTACTGCCTGCCAGAATGCACTCTGTGGATCTTAATTCTGCAAATTTGGAAACCTCGATATCGCAGGAAGGATGCTTTTCTTTAAAAGCGGCGTAGAGCTCTTTTAGATTTCCGAAAAGTAGTCCCTTTGGATCAACGAATGTTTTCCATTCTTTTTCACTGATATGCAGTCTCTTTGACCAGGCATTTCTCGGCTGAATTCGTTGTCATAATAAAAAAAAATGGACAAGTGTTTCCGTCTCTTGTGAAAGTCTTTTTCCTAATCTGAGATTAGGCGGTGAACCAATTACATGTTCAGTATGAATATTTTTTGCAGTGAGTGCCATATTGTATGCTATGCCAAACGTAGTTTGTAAGCGACAAATTTACCAACTAATTGGTAGTATAGTTAAGAATTTAACTTTTTCTGATTTCTTTTTCGTTTCAGATACGTTTTCTTTGAGTTCATCAACCAGTTCATTTATTAAGCTTTTGGGTCTTTATTGATCGACGATCCTTCGAATTATTAATTGGTGAAACTTTCCAAAGTTCAATAATTTTATTTAAATTTAGGATTACTTCCTCATCTTTAACCGTTTCATTTTCATATTTTGCTTCTTCAACATTTTCATCATCACCATTTTCTATTTCTTCTTCTGCGTTGTCTACTTCTTCATCAACTAGGTCATTTTGCTGATCGAGCTGTTCGTGCATTGCAATTGAAGAATTATTATCTACATCGCTAGAAGTAACATTTGAGATAGGTCTCATTACAGTTTTTAGACTGTGATCAGCATTATTAGAGAATGAAAGTAAACATGAAACGCAAATTTCTTTTTCTACATTTTCCGAAGGTAATTTTTTCGTAGTACAAATATCTTTATAATTTGGCCAAGTTTTGCTTTACCATTTTTTATCCCATATCCCTTTTTGTTAAACGGATTGTAACAGCGAATGACTGGAGCCATTACTCCAAATTCTTCCTAAAGTTTCTTACTTTAAACATTTACCTAATATCCTCAAAGTTAGAATTTTAGAACTTGAATAAAATGTAAAATTAAAACACTTAGACAATATAAAAAAAGGAAAAAATCAACAAAACAAAAGAAGGAAAGTTGATGATTTCCAAATCAAGTTTAACCTTAAATTAGAGAATCAAAACTACATACATTTAAAATAAATAATTAACTATCATTAGAGAAAATTAATCATCAAATCAGTATTTTACAAACTCAAAACTTTCTAGAAGAGAATCTTTGTTTTAGTCTAGAAAAGGACTAATACAAATAATAAAAAAAAAATAATACAATTTTTTGTAATACAAACTGAGTCTGTAAAGTTTTTCCGGTAATGTACTCTGTATTTGTAAGATTGGAAAATTAACATAAATCGGCTTCATAAGATTTCACACTGAAGACTATTTAGTGACTCGGCAACCAGAAGAGGCTACAAAGTTTTTTTTTAAAATCAAAGATAAAATCATAAGGAATAATTTGCACATGAAAAATTTAAAAAAAAAACATGAGCTGAAAACGAAAAATCAAAATCAAAAATTTTTTGACATCTATTTACTCGAAATTTTGAATTTTTTTAGCTTCATTTTTATAGAAAAAAGCGTAATAAATTCTACGTAACATATATAAATTTGATTAAAATCGGTTAAAAACTTTGCGAGATATAGCATTTAAAAAAAAAACATCAAAAAAATTCAAAGTGGCGTAACTTCTACAATTTTAAAATTTTTTCAAAAATACTTTACAACAATACCTTACCTACCTAACACCATTATTTCCCCCAGTTTAAAGAAAATCGTTGATATTGCTAACTCTGATATTCCTGATTTGGAACCTCTCTCTAGTTAGACAATATTTACAAGAATTTTCCCATTGTATTAATTTAGGGCGTGGATCTGCCTGAGTTTCTATTTCGTGAACCTTTACATTGGTAAAATGATGATAAAGTTTTTCTTATAAATCGTGCGTTAGAACGAAAAATTTTAGAAGATCAAGTTCAGCGAATTAACCAGCTATTGTTGGAGTATACGCAGTTTGTTTTACAGATTTACCTTTTATAGAACAATGTACGGTGTATAATGGCATTAAAAATTTACTCATATTGACTGTCCTAGTGAACTCTGGCAGAGGAAGCCCGTATTCAAAAGCAAAACCATATAGAATTTTAACATAGTTTTTGCTTCCTGGTATTGATTTAATATTTAGAGGCTCTATGTGATTGTTGTTTGATTTGTTGAGGGCATTGTTCGATGCTGATGATAATGATGATGTTGATGATGGTCCAGATTGATGAGTCATGATAGTGAATTTAGGATTTCCTAAAAGATATTAACAACAAATGTGATAAGGATTCTAAACCCACATCTCATACATTATTTATAGGATTTGGGAAAAGCAACGGGTTCTGGTCTGTGTATCGGTTTTACTGGAAGTTTATGCGTAAATCTTTTCTTTGAAGGAAAAAAATTACTGGTTTTTCTGTACCTCTTTTTCGGATCGTTTCTTTTAATTTAGCTTGCGATGTACTTGGAGTGAAAAGATTTTGAGTCGCATTAAGTTTTTTATTTGGTAGTCTTGGAGTCAAAAAATTTTGAGTCGAATTATGTTTTTGCACTTTTGAGTTATTTAAGTTTAAATTTTCAAAAGATATCTTTTGTATTTGCTTTTTTAATTAAGATGTGAAACATTTTACCGGCTGCTTGTATCATCGCCTCTGTTCTTAAATTCCATAAACCACTTTTCTGGGACTTTCTATTTTGCAAATGGACACGAAGGTAGTGCCAGTTAGTGAGATTTTAATATGAAATATAGAATACTGAAGTTGTGAAATTTTCTTTTTGATGCAGTATTTTTCTAATTCTGATAGGACATCAATTGGAGGATAGTAGTAACTTTCTATTATGGGTTCTAGTTTAGGTAGGATTTCCAGGATTTCTAGAGATACATTTGGTTTAGTTGTTTCGGGATCACAACCGAATTTTTTAAATACATGATTCTTGTAATGTACTGTAATTTCGAAAAAGAGCGCATGCTTTGTATCTTTTCTGACATTATAATCATAGTGAATTTCCGATCCTCCCCTTTTTCTTAGAATTGAATTGAGTTTTTCTACTGGTGAATTTTTTTCCATTTAAAAGTATATGTGACGTGCGCCGAACAAAGGGGGCTTACTCTGAAATCTTCCCTCTCCACTTACCACTACATTCTCATGCATATAGCGGCGCCGCTGCCGCGTTTTCCTTTTCTTCCTATCGCCAAATTCCATTATGTTTTAAAACATAAATCGTCAGAACTCAGCTAAATATTATTAAAAATATTTGAAATTTGGTATATACACGCAGTATACCCTAGCGATGCCTACAAAATCAAAAAACAATTAAAGCTGCCTATTGTTTAATAATAATTAATTGCAAATTCAGGCCGGTCGTTAAGCACGTTTTTTTTAGTTTCGGCGAAGAAAAGTATCGAGGGAACTTCAGAGTTGAAATAACTTCCAGTGAGACATTTGTTTCTTATTATTAGAGGAAGATGTTTGGAAATTTTTAGATCGATTCATTAAAAATTGACGGAAATATCCACTATGTAAGAAAACACGCGACGCCATTTACTATTCCACCGTGAGCTTCTCAACGTTCGCCTGTTTTCTCGGCGCGGGCGGTACTCGTCTATGAAGGATGCGACTTTTCCAAGAATTAGTGTTATTTCCTCAAGTTTAGTTTAACCTAAGGTTTCGGAATGTAATGTAATGTAATGACTATTGACCCCCGAAGAACGAAAATAAAAACGAAAACCTTGACGTCAAAATAAATATATTTAAAGTTTAAAAGTGACAGGAGTGATTGTGTCGCGAATTGCTAACATAAGTCGATAGATCTGTTCGGTACAAAAGTTGCGTTGCAATTGACGAAAGGAAGGAGCGAAAAATTAGAAGATTCAAATTTTGGTAGAGGGAGAGAACTTGGAACTTGATTGGCTAGATAGGTGCAAGGTGAGTAGGTTTCCTAAAAAATGTACATCTATCGCGGATTAGATACTATGAAAGAAGAAACAAATTAAATTTAATGAATTACTCGTTGGCACCCTTTGCCTATTTTGGCTATGGAAAAACGAACGAGAGACGAGGAAAGAGATAGGTCGTAGACGCGGCTCCCGGACGGGGTATAAATGAGACGCGGAGATATAGTGGTGAGTAGTGGGAGGTGTTTCACGGGATCTCGAGCTCTCGAGCGGAAGCCCGATTTCTCGGGTACCTAACAACTCAATTATTAGCAATAATAACGCTTGGAAATTTTTTTCGACGGTTTCATTAAAAAGAGCAACTCAAAAACTACCGAAAGGTGTAAAAACCTCGATTTCGATTTTTTTAGAGTAAGCCCCCTTTCTTCGGCGCACGTCACATATTTAAAAAAAAATATTTGCTTTTAAACATTAAAATCGGCCAAATAGAACCGAAGATATGGAATTTTCAAAAAAAAGTTTATCGAAACTTCAAAATCCCATATCGTTGCCAATTTTTAGAATTTTCGAAAAATATTGGGGGCGAAATTCGCCAAGTGTACCCGTCTAAAATTTTTTTGTCTCCAATCGTACTGAAACTCTACTAAATCGTAGTGTTAGTAGACCTCTTTCAAATCTGTGAAGAGGGTGTGTCTAGTGCAGCGGGTTGTCAAGATACGGGGGCCACATTTTTTGATGTTTTATATTTTCAATAATTCATAACTTCTATTAGAGTTATCCAAAATTACTTTTGTATAAGGGTTTTGGAAAGGACTTTTTATGAAGTTTGCAATAAAAATAACCATTTTGTATAAAAAAAATTAATTTAAGCTTGAATTTTAAATGTGTTTTTAAGTTTTTCTCCAAATGCGACCCTTTTTATTTTCCTGAAAATAATTTTCAAAGAAAGCTTGATTCTTTCTCTTCAAATTCGCCCTAAGCTAAAAATGGGATGGGAGGAATCACTTGCCGTAAAAGGGGGCCTGAAGCGCACAGGTTTCACGTGCCGATTAGCTGAAGCACTGCGCTAGGAGTACTGTAGTCAATTTTCCAGTTTCGCTTTTATTGAAGCTCATCAGTACTCATCAGTGCTCATCAGTAAATTATTATTAGTAGCAGACCGGAACATATTTACAAATTTGAAGTTACATATATATTTATAGTATTTAAATATTTCTATATTTACAGTACCAACTCATTTTGCTAAGAGTTTCGGCATAGTCGTCGTTGCAGAAAAGTAATAAATAATAATAAGTTATTCGGGGTGCTTTTTCATGTGAGTCCCCTCGCCTCTCACAATTCAGGGTGCTTTTTTAAGTGAGTCCCTTTGCCTCTCACAATTCAGGGTATTTTTTAATGTGAGTCCCCTCGCCTCTCACAATGATGCCATCAGCAACTGATTTTATGATGACATATCACGGGCACTTCTCTTCGTACCTTTCTTTAATACCTTCGTCTTTGGAAAAACATCATACTGTAACGATGATGAATACCTTCTTAGAATCAGAGTTGATTCTGGAGCGGGTTCAAAAGAATGGCACTTTTGTGTACCGGGCACGGTCTTTGCAGAAACAAATCGAATTGTAAGTTCTGCAACTATCGTTACGTGACTTTCTTTAGAACTGTAAAAGACTGCAGTTTCAGGCAAGTTCTTCTTCGCCCATTGATAGAGAGCATCAGCATTCAAAATTTGATCTCTAGATGATGCCTGGAGACTTGCACGTGCAGCGAGTCTTTTCAAATTACCACAGATACCATCACATGGTCCTTTTCCTTTATAGGATTGTAGAATAAAGATACTTTGGCACCATGCCCTTTAGTTAATGTAGCCATCTAAATAAAAGGAAAAGCATTGCCGTTTTTAGTCGAGGCTTCTTCAACATTAACCAGTAAATCAACTGCGGCATACAAATGAGACATTAGGGAAAGAGCAGCCATTTCCTTTCTGCATGATCCGCACACTTTTGCATTAATTGATATGTTGAGGTACTTTTTTTGAAGATTGGGAGATATTTTTCTTAAATCAAATAAGTACTTGTTGTGATTATCCTTTTGGAAAGAATTACATCAACGGTCACCTAAGCTTCTTTTTCTTTTCATTATGTCAAAGGAATGTTTATATATATATATATATATGGCTGTTAGGAAACCAAACTATTTCGGTGTGTCAATATGCAAAAATAATCTGCGATGACCCACCGACGCACTAAATACTCATTAAACTATCATTCAATCAAATCGTTTTAGCCGCAAATTTTTTGGATAAACCATAATATATGGTATGAAAATGAACATAAATGTGACCGAAATGAGTAAGCCGCCTTCGGATTGAATAATGCGTGTTAGGTGTTTTGTCAGTATTTCATACCCGGAAAAAATTTATACTTGAGGAATTATAGAATTAGTTATGAAGTGGCGGATATGAGAAAAAATCCGTAATAATTACAGACCTACGTTTTTGTAAATTCTACAGAACCTTTTCTATGAGAATTAAATATAATTCAGGAAGAATTCTTAGATGGGACAGTAATTTTAGCAACAGGAATCTTTAAAATTTACAAAACTGAAGTCCGTTAAAAACAAAGTGGAAGACTGGATATTTCACAGAATGTTTCTCAAATCAAAAACACGGCAGAGTTCTGTAATTTCTACATCACCGAGCCGTCGTTCCCAACACGAAAAAAAAATCCGACTTATAGTGGGGCTTCTACATTTTGGCTATACTTTGTGTATCAGAAGAAAGGAAGGAGGCAAGGATGGACGGAGGACACACGAGAGACACATTCTTAACTGACTGTACGCACACAAACATAATTCTATATCATAACCTAACAAGCAACGCAGTTCCCTATAACGCAGAATATCGCACGCTGAGGATATCGATCAAAATGGTCCTTATATACTAACCAAGAAAATTCTTACCGCTTGTGAGAAACGACCAGTGACAGACCAAAAATTTTTGGTGGACCAAGTTATATTTAATTTTCTTACTTGAACCTCAGATATTTTTGTGACGTTTGTCAATGAAATGTTGTATGATAACTAGGGGAGAAACTGCAAGTGAAACTTTTTATTCTTTATTTATAAATAATAACTGAAAAATTATTGATTACAAACGACTTTAAATTTAAAAAATTTAACCTCTAATTCAAAAAGTGTTTGATTCTAAACGATCAATTGACAAAATGCAGTGTTTGGGAGTAACGCGTTACTTTTAGTGTCGTTACCGTTACTTATTTTGGGTAACGGTAACGCGTTACTATTTTAAAATAGTAGCGGTAACGATAACGCGTTACTTTATTTTGGTAATTTGTAACGAAAGGTCACTTTTTCGTCCGTTACTTCAACATTAGATTAGAAAATTATTTTAAAATTTTTTATAAAGAAATCACTGTTTTATACGAGAATATTACGGTCATTTTCATCATGAAAGTGATTGGTGCAGGACATGAATATTCTTTGGTGTAAGAGTCTGTAAGTTGGTAGCAATTAAGTTTCTAGTAGTTCTAAAATAAAGGAGAAAAAAGTAACTAGAAATATTATGTTGGTACTCGTGAAATTGTAAACACGCAACGACACGTTTGTTTACTTTAATGTCTTTAATCGGTAAGCGACTAAGCGGTGAGCATTTTGGTAATAATTGGTAATAATAACTAATATGTAAATTTAAATAACAACATGGGTAGCGAAAGTGTAATGGATGTGCTTGTTCCTGAAGGTGTAAATGTAGATAATCCAGACAATAGTGTTAATCAAAAAGTTAATCCTTGGCCGGCTTATGCAGAGTTTTTCACCATCGTTTCAAAACAAGAAAAAACCTACACTTTCTCCTGCAATCAGTGTATTATCAAAAAAAAACTATTCAAGTTTCCATTTCTACTGCGTCCAATTTAAAAAAAAAACATCTAAAGGTAAGACATTTAGTTACTGCTTACAAAATTTTGTTTTGAGGTTATGTAAAAAAAATAATATATTTCGGGGAAGTACAAAATAGTTTGAGGTTTGAGAATTTCTTATATAATAGTTCTATATTTATTTCGTTTTTTCGTAATGAGTAAGAATATAGCAAATAAAAACATAATATTAAAATTAACAAATATTAAAATTAGTTTTGTTTTGCTCTGTATTCGTATGAATTTTAAAAAATGGGTATAGAGTGAAAAATGTCAATTTTAGATACTTTTTTTGTAAAATAAAACGATTAAATTTTGGCGTTAGATTCCAAGCTCTTCGTTTTACGCAA
>JBAGKK010032277.1:0-10912 GCA_037177015.1 Euceroptres primus
TCTCGCCACAAGCGGTATTTACTCCCAGAAAGATCTAGATAAGCTCCGCAATCACATCATGCTACCTGCAGAACGACTTATCATTCTAATCACTTTTGCTCGAGGAATAATGAGACAAGAAATAACAAATCACGGATTCTCTTTTAAAACCATTTCAGATGAAGTCACAATAAATAAAACAGCCAATTCCGCGTGGTCCAAATTTTGGACAATTTTTACAAGTTTTGGGACCGCTAGTGCAGAAGTAATTGGAATAAAAATTAAAATCATTAAATTTATCGCAGACACTTTTTTCTACGGTTATGCGTTATACAGCGTATTTGGCTGGTCTTTACGTTTATTAGGAGCCATTTGGGACTCAGTAACTAACCTATTACTGCATTTACGAAAAAAGAAACCGCCTAACACACCAAATAAAGATTTCCCATTAGAACCAACAGCCCCTGAGGAAGAACTTAAACCTCTCGCTCCTCCTAAGCAAAGCAGCAACACAAGTACAGGTAATATACAAAAGAACGCAGGGACACAGTTCTATCCCCACTCAGAACTAGAAAGAATAGGAAACCAAACCCATACCATTAATTTATAACTCAACCTCCAAAATGGCAGAGGAATCCTTCATAACGATACTAGAATCAACTTTTAAGGAAGTCGGAGAAAACCCTCCCACTTTCAAAACAAGTATATCACGGAATTCTATTTATAAATATCAATTCTCTATTGAAATAAAATATAAAAAGTATATAATATGGAGTACAGGCTGCGATGAAAAATTCGCTAAAGAAAATGCAGCACAGAGCTTATTATCAATACTAACGGAAAATATGGATTCAATAATTCAATTTAAAGAATCATCATTAGGAATTATTATAATAGAAAAATTACTTACTTTCTGTTTTACACATCAGCTTTCGCACCCAAAATATTCCTTCATGCGAATTGAAACAAGTCCTCAAATCACAACTTGGATAGCGATTTGCACGATACAAAATATAAAAATACAGTAATGGCAAATAATATAATGATAGCAAAAGCCTAAGCAGCAGTAAAAACCCTCTCAACACTAAATAAACAAAATTTTGAAATTGCAAATTCAGAATCACTTAAATTATCCTTAGAAAGAATATTAATTTCCAATGAAAGCACAAACAACGATGAAATTGTATTACCTTCATTCACCCCGACAGTTACACAAACGAAATAGATAATACAGAAAAATTTGAAATAGGAAGTGGGGAAATGACTCCTTGGCCCTCCCCCACGTGTGAAGAAAATTATTTCAATTGGACAAACAGTTTTCAAAATAAGATATTTAACCCCTCAACCCCCAGGAAGAAAATGAACAAAACCAAAACCAAAAAAAAATTCAAAAAAATCAAAATCACGAAACAGAAAACAAAGAAACGTTAAAACGAGAACACAATCACAAGAAATTGACTCCACATATCAATCAATGCATTCCACATCAAGAAAACCTTTAAAAATGATAATAAATGCCCTAATTGCGGACATTGGAAATAAAATAAATTTTTTCTTAAACTTTAACTGAATAATTTGTGGAGTCTACCACATTGGTGGTAGACTTCACAAATCCAGACGGACTAGCCACCGGTTCTGGTTCCCGGACTTCCTCAGGTGTTAGAAGAGACTCAGGTTCTCCGAGGTCAGATGGCCCACCAACTGCCCCTGAGCCTAGTTCTTCAAAACAATTCTCCCGCTCTAAAGGAATCAGCGAAAGAAACTGGCCTAGTTCAATTTCATCCTCCTTAATTTCCAAAGGATCTTCCTCGGTCGGGACATTCACAGGCAGAGAGAAACCCGCCAAGTTATAAATAGACAGCCACGCATGAATATCGGAACTAGATAAAAAATATATATACGTAAATTACTTCTTTTCTTTGAAAAAAATACACAATACACAGACACAGACAAAAACAAATGACTCACTTATCCATCACAAACCTTTTTTGAAAAAGAAACACAAGACACGACCCTTCACTAACGAAGTTCCACGGAAAACTAAAAAAAAATGTTTCCCTGTCCTAGACCTGGGAAACAAGGCCCTAGGAACCACATAGAAACCCTATCTCTGCACAGATTTCAAACCGCAGTCAACCTATTGCAAAATCTTATCAAAAAAGAGAAGGATGCGTACCTTACACCGATCCCGCCTGCACAGGAACAAACAAAAACGTTTTACACGGACTAAACAGGATGAACGACACCGCTTTAAAAACTTAGGCAGAATCAAAACCATGCAATAAAAGGGCAATCGCAGAATGAGAGATATGAAAAAAAAAACTTTAACTTCCTTTACCGTTCACAGCACTACGATTTGCTCCTCTCTCTTCTCTTTTCCTCTCATTGTTAATAATCAGAAAAACTGATTCCGATGTAAAGACTCACGGCTTGACTCCCAAGAAACAATTGACTGGTACAGACGACTACATTTTTGTGACTGGTTGACTACATTTTGGAGACTGTGGTACCTTTTTATGTCAAGGTACCAATAAATTAACTGATACCGACCGGTACCACAAGTAATAACTGACGAGTACTTCAACAAATACAATTTTTTCCCCCAAATGCTGACTCGCTAATTACATTTCTTTAAGTTAACCAACTGACTCAAAACAACGAAGCATGATTATTTTATCCTCATGCTTGATTACTAAAAAGGGGAGAGGTCATGTTCCGTAACTTTCATTCAACATGAATCAGTGAAGAAATTATAAATATCAAACCAATTGGTACTGCTCATACCAACGAATTTTTGTTAAAATTGAGAATTCTTGTAATACAAGTTAATTTCAATTTCATTTCATAATCAATTTGTATTCATTTCAATAATTAGAATCATATTTCATCAGATTTCAATCAAACCTAGAATGTTATCAGACTTTATTAAAATTTAATATAATCCGATATTGTTGTATGATCGATTGAACGCATTCACAAATTTCCTCATACAAAATTAATTGGAATTTAACCCGACATTGTTGTTTTAACGCACGTAATTGTATCAAAATTTCCTCATACAAAATTTAATGTAATTCGACATTGTTAGATGATCAATTTAATGCATGTAATTGTATCAAAAGTTTCTTTTACAAAATTTAATGGAATGTAATCCGCCATTGTCATATGATTGAATTAACGCATTTCCTCATCAGAAAACACCCTGTCATCCAATTACATAATAAAAAAATGTTCAGAATGGAGGGATGGAATGAGAGTAGTAATTTATGTATAGAGTTTCATGGGTCAAAAACAAGCAATAATACAGGGAACAAAAATTCATTCAAGGAATTTTTTCCCTGTTCTTCATTTACCAAAATAAATCTCCCTCTCTTTCTTGTTTCTATATACAAGAGAATAAAAATTTTAATTGTTTTTTTACGATAAAATAGAGTGGTAGTTAAAATATTATCATTTTATTTATTGTTAAAGATATTTTAGTTACATACATCATATGATTAAATGAAAGTTTGACAGAAAAACTGGTTATAACCTGCAAGGTCAAGAAACTGACCACAATCCACCGATTTTTGATCTAGCAATGAATGTAGTTACGTCAAAAGTTCATTACAATTGTACGACACATCAAAATAGTTAGATTCCATGGAAATACCATCCATATCAAGGTATCGACGATGATCATTTTATGTCCATCCTCGATCTAAAAAGGGGAGATGTTACGTCCCGTAACCTTATTGTAAAATGATTTATTATTTTATTTATATAGCGACGTACCAATTTTGAAATGATAAAGTGTAAGAAGTTAGAACAATAAGTCACACTGGACGAGCACATAGTCACGTAACGATGCGTGAAAATGCTACTCACTTGAGCATACAATCTTCTACTTGTTCAAAATCATCAAAGTATGAAACTAGAGGACAAGTACAGAAACAAAAAATGTGATACGAGTCACCAGAGGCAACGAAACACACAATTGAGGTAGTACCTAGCGAAATTCAGACAAAAATAGTGAAAATTCGGCAGGATAACCAGTTTTTTTTGGGAATCAGTTTGCACAGTTAGTTGTTTCGGAATCACTTCGGTACCAGTCAGATCGTAGGATTCAAGCCTGCGAAGTTCAAAATCCAACTCTCTGGGCAACCATTCTACACTCCAACTCTCTGCCAACCATTCTGAACTCCAACTCTACAGCAGTTCCTGTATTGTCAAAGAAAAGCATCTGAAAACCCATGTAAGTGTTTTACCAAATTCATCATTTACACAGTTCTTTCTCAAAATATTCTACCAAGGTATTTTTTGATTTATGTTTAAGGTTGCTGTGGTGTTAACTTCATACAAATCATGTGTACTGCTGTTCTAACTTTAACAAGCTTGATTTAACTATAAAAATAATAATTTTTATTCTCATTGGCATCCTCATCCCGTTCAGGACTATTAGTTTAGTACTAAACAAAACGAGGAAATTAGGGAAGAATTTTAAGGGTTTCTTATTTTATTAATTAATTAACTAGACGTAACAGCTTAATGAGATTCCAGTAAAGTCGCTGTCACTATTGTTACTTTCGCTGTCCTGTTCGCTTTCGATTATAATGGTTTCAACCTCTGAAATCTTTGGTTTGAAACAAGCAATACCTCGACTGAGTGAGGCAGAGATTTTCTAGAAGATGTAGTATCCGGGTACATCTATTTGCTCCGATTATTTTGATTAATACCATTGGAACTCCAAATTTCAAACAACGCCGGTTGCCATTCACCCATTGTCGTAAATTCTGAGTAAACCTTTTGCAAGCAATATAAGGAACCCATGGCTTGCGTTGGTTTGGATTCCTAAATATTCCTAAAAATTTAGATTCCAAAATATTTATGATTTGCTTTTTTTACAGTCTTTGATATTTCATACCTATACTGTTTAATAGTGTATTCACCACAAATGTAGCCAAATACATCTGGATTATAAATACGTCTTCTTGAGGGAGACATCATTTTCAACTGAATGCACAAAAGCAAAAGAAAAGAACAGGCAAAAAAATTAAAGCTAAAAATCGCTAAATTCATATTTGTCTCAAGGAAATCGCCATTTCAGCCATTCACTTAAGTAGGGTTTGAAAGACTATCCCGTGACGAAATTAATGTTTAAAACGTCATTTCTATAGTTTTTTTAACGTGAAATTCAAATTCGTCGTTCTTTATATATCATGTTCTGTTTTAGAGTTATTCCACTTCAAAAGAGAAGAAATTCCTTCGGGGCAGCTTTGTAGAACTCTGCATAAAAAAAAATGTTCAAATTTGTAGGTCTTTATAATTAGTATCAAAAACCAGCTATCCTGTGACGAAATTAATGTTTAAAACGTCATTTCTATAGTTTTTTTAACGTGAAATTCAAATTCGTCGTTCTTTATATATCATGTTTTGTTTCAGAGTTATTCCCCTTCAAAAGAGAAGAAATTCCTTCGGGGCAGCTTTGTAGAACTCTGCACCAAAAAAAAAATGTTGAAATTTGTAGGTCTTTATAATTAGTATCAAAAACCAGCTTTTTCAGGTCGACTAAGCAATTACTTTTCAAATCATCCAATCAAGCAAAAGAAACATATTGTTTATAATTTGGTCGACAGAACAATATTATTATCTCATAAAAAATTTCATAACAACAACCAATGAAAATAAAACAATTATTATTGAATAATGATTATCCTCTAAATTTTACTAATGAGAATATTAATATTCGATTCAATAAAATGAGATATCGTTCTGACATTCAAAATGATAATGACGCACGTAACATTTTATATAATCGCCTACAGAAAGTTTGTTTACCCTTTAATGATAAATTTTACCAGCTACCTGCGATTCCAAAACTGTACAATAATACAACGATTCCTTTAGTTAAAAAAATTTCAGCTCTGTTATAAGATAAGGCAAAGACAATGCAAATATATAACATCGTGAGTCATCGAGAGGCATCGAGGATTGAAGGGACGCCGGATAGATTCGACAAATTTGATCGTTCTCACTTGCTATGGCAGGTGATTTGAATCTGCCGCCAACGACCGCCATCTTACGTCGCAGCCAACCTGAGCCACCGTCAGCCTACCATCGCTCCCTTGTCAGGACCACCTTCGCTGAGATGCCGAGAAGCATATATATATATATATATATGTCGTAGGCATTTAGAGTATTCAGGCTTTCAGCCGACTGCCGGCGTTCAGAAGAATTTGGGACGAAATATATACCTGGCGTCCAACAGCCTGGTTTATTTAGGCATTCAGAAGAATACTCAGCTTTTCTTCTAAAAACTATAGAGTATTAAAATACATTAAATGGCTATTTAACATTCTATTTTTTATTTTCATACGCGACGATTTTCTGTTCAATTTCAAAATCCAAAACACCAATGGAAAGACTCTTTGGTTGTACGGATTCAAAGCTTCCACTGGGTTCCTACTAAACAAATCCGCACAATATTGCCCTTTCCTTTACAGTACAAAACTTCGAAGTCATACTGCTGCAGGATTAAACTCCAGCGAATCAATCGCGAATGAAGATAAGCAGTCGAATTGAGAAGTTTTAGATCCTTATGATCCGTGATAATCTCAAAATTAGTACCTATAAAGTATGTTCTAAGCTTCGTGATTGAATTGGCAATGGTCAACAGCTCTTTCTGGGTCGTTGCATAAGTCAACTCAGCAGCCTTCAAACAACGACTCAATAAGGAGAACAATCGGTGATCATTGTGGTATAATACATCATATTGGTATAACACTCGACAAATTCCTAAATCAGAAGCATCAGTCTGCAATTTATACGGAACACCTTGTATACAATGACTCAAACTAACACAATTAACAAATGCCTTCTTGATAATTTCAAATGATCTATCGTGAAATTCAGTCCAGAACCAAGGATTTTTTTCTTTGAACAAATCTCGAAATGGCTCCAAAAGATTGGAATGTCGTGCATTAAATTGTCGATAATACGTGCAGAGTCCAATAAACTGTTGCAACTCTTTACGATTCTTTGGTTTCGGAAATGTACGAATTATTTCTAACTTATCAATTAGGGGTCTAATACCGTCAGTCGAGAGTTCATGTTCTAAAAACTTTTCCTGTTTTTGACAAAATATCAATTTTTCTAATTTTAGCGTGAAATTTTTATCTTGTAAAACACTAAATACGGAATCTTCAAGATGGTCATAAAAGGATCCAGAACAAGTGATCAAGAAATCATCGATATAAACTGTTAAAATGTCATTGAATTGATTACCAAGAGCATAACTGAGCGCGCGGATAAACGTAGAACCCACGGTCTTTAATCCGAATGGCAGTCGGCAGAACTGATACATCTTAGAATTATGCAAAAAAGCTGTAAATTTTCTATAGCTCTCATGCAACGGTATCTGACAATAACCAGGTTGCCAGATCAGTGGTAGAAATATATGTTACACCATAACATTTTTGCATCAATTCATTTATCAAAGGCTGTGATTCGTAATCTGACTCTATGATCTCGTTTATATAGCGCGCATCCAAACATACAAGCACCAAAAGATCACTTTTTACATCAATCCTTAAGGGGTTGCAGTAAGGACTATCTGACCTTTCAATTATTCCTGCCTCGAGCATTTCCTAAATAGCCTTATCAACTGATTCCCTAAACGCTTATGAAACTGGACAATTTTTCCTAACTATTGCTTTATGAGATTTTATATTCAATTTGTATTCAAAAGTGTCCGCGCTACTCGACTGAGGTGTGAAGAGCTTTTCCAGTTTAGACATCTTTGCTACAAAGGCATCTGCTTCCGCGACACTCACACCCGTCAGTCTGGACGCAATCGATCGAACGCCCTCTAAAAAACTGCTAGTATTCGAATCTTTATACAGGTATGATTCATGCATCATTTTTAATTCATTAAAAAATTGCATCTGTTGACGATTATCCAAATCTAAATATTTCTCATGTATTAAATTAACATAAGCGTTTTCTATCGGTGAAATTCCGTCCTTTAGAACGCTTATGCATTTTTTATTTTTTTTATTTGAATTTTAAATCTGAGAAAGGTAAATATTTCGAACTAACAAGATTCGTTTTATTCAAATTATTATAATTCACAACATCAAATAAATCAGCAATCCTAATATCATCAATTTCATTAGCACACGTGGGGAGAAAATCCAAATTAATAGTCGTTCGATTCTCGTTTTCTGTTTCAAATAAGATTATATCATTTTTCGTATGATTCTTATCACATAAAATTTCAACAATATAGTTTATTTCGAGGGCTACCAAATCTACATTTATATTTTTAGCCCGACGTTGATTATTCCCTTGAATATAAATACGAACCTCGTCATTGTAGCAATTAAAGTTAGCATCGAGTAATTGTTTATACATAACGTCATCAGTACGTTTCGATATTACGAGTCCCTCCGAGGACGCCCCGTCGAACGATATAAATGTGTCAAGAACGGGAGTTACTTTGATTGTAAACGAGTTATTATCATAATTAATAATTGCTTTATTTCCGAGAAACCAATCGTTTCCTAAAATTACCGAATCAGAGAGTTTTAAAACCACGAAAAAAACACGATGGATATTTTTGTCCTTCAATTTCGAGATCATACATTATCTGTTTTTCAATCGTGGTTGATTTTTTTCCGATCGCGGTAAACAGAATTACATTTAACACGGATAATTCAGTTAATTTCCTATCGAGCAATAAATAATTATAAAATGTTTCTGAAATTGCAGTAATCTGACTGCCCGTGCCAATCAATGCAGGAATCGGTACAGAAGAGAAGCAAACAATTACGCAAGGGCATGCGGGAATTCGAGAACTTTTCTCATTTGTTTCATTATCAGGTGATTCCTCAAGATCATCTGATAATTTTGCCAAATCATCATAATTGTGTTGGCGCGAAGTTCCCATTGAAAACATCGCGCCTAATACGAGTTTAAATTACAGGTGAATTGCGTAGATGCACCATGATTCAGTCGCATTGAAACAGGTGGAGGGTGTACACTCATGTCATGTTTAGGCAATTGATAAACTTGTCTAACAGAATTTATTCCAAAAGATGCAGGTTCAGAAGCACTATGACAGGATTCGGTTTGAGCATTCGATATACTACCATAACTACAACTACAACATGATTGATTTTGATTCTTTTGGGCTTGCATATTTCGCAATTTCAGTTTATTATTTTTAATATCATCACTATTTTGATTTTGGGTATTAGATTGATTTTGATTCTTTAGATTACGTATTTTATCGTTAAAGGTCAAATCAAATTGGGAAAGAGCTTGAGAAATTGTATCAAAATCAGAGAAATCAACTGTCGCCAAACCCTCGTGCCCATAAACTGGCATCTGCTGAATGACAGTGTAATGTATTTCATAGGCCTCTATTGTTGGTAAAAAATACTGGGCCTCTTTAATCCGATTCAAAAAGTATGTTTGTAAATTATCTTTATTGGAGTCAAAACGCTTAGCCAACCAATGGGAGTTGATTCTAACCCCTACTGGAATAGAATAAAATTCATCTAAATATTTTGATCTGAAATCGCCATAATCAACAAAAGAATTTCTTTTTGCATCAAACCATGCTTTTGCTCTACCTTCAAATGCGCCATCCAAAACATTCACACGAAAATTATCAGCAATATGTTTAAACGAATAAAATTTTTCAAGTTTCTCTAAAAATTGGTTTGGGTTTTGTGATTCCTCGAACTTTGGGAGCTTGGCTTCAATATCAAATGCGCGAAGACTATCTATATCTAATGTTTGAATCAACCGATTTTCACCGTTACCCTGATTTTGCTAATTACGTTGACTTTGTTCATTTTGTTGGTTTTATCGTCGTAAATTGGCCAACTGATCATTTTGAAAATGATTTAATTGACGCAACCTTCCTATTTCAGCACGCAACTTCTCTTCGTTCATTGCGACAAAAACAGCATCATTTTCATTCTTATTCGCCATATCGTTATGTAAATTTCATCTTACGCTATTCTAATCAGTAGCACTCTCACGAAAACGTAACGGTCTTTCTAAACCAGGTAACAAAACTCTAGGCTTTGGCCTTGTCTTTGTAGGAGTATAAATAAATCAAATGAAATTTATGAATCAAATGTTAGGTTTATCAAGTATTGATGGATCAGAGTTAAATATTGTTATGAAAATAGTCTATTCAATGTCAAAGAAACAGAGATACATCTATCACGAGCAAGAAGATCCTCTCACACACATACTCATCACACATGAAATTTATAATTTGAATAGCATCGACAAATAACGGAAAAGTTCAAATATAAAAACATAATCTTTGCACAGCCAGTAGAATTTAAGAGCATAAAATCAACCAGGTGAAAGAAAATTACTTACAAAAAATACTTATCGCAGCTTAGCCGTTGATTCGTTATGGAGAACCATGCGATGGACAAGTCGACAATGAAAGTAATATACGATGGATTTGGAACTCATCTTCCGAAAAGTAGAGGCGACAGCAATAATTACCAAAAAAATCGTATCAACTTGATGAAATTTTGATCAATGGATCGAATCATTTCCATTCGAAGTCGACGGTATAAAGGCGATGTATAAAATAGCGTCTAGGAAACAGCCATATTGCCTATTTCCTGGATGATTATATTCGGTGCGAAACAAACTAATCGTCGAACACGCCATAATAAATAAACAAAAGAAACGAAGAACCAAGTTTTCCAGAAAGGCTAATCTACAGATTTAAATTTTCACACATCACTTTCCAATGAAAAAATGGATATAATAATACAATTTCCGATTCTCTCAAAGTACGGAGAGTATAGGTATGTTGTAGGATAGATTATTTCTGTCTAACGGTCACAGGAAAAAATAATAAAAACAAATTCGAGCTGTCATATTAGCTCATATTTATTTTAAAGAGAACCATCAAAAT
>JBAGKK010032298.1:0-10601 GCA_037177015.1 Euceroptres primus
CAACATTTTAATAGGTTGTAGAGAGCCTTCATTATTAATCCATCCCCAATCCGTTGGACGAATATTTTTATTTCCTAACCATATCTGGATTTGTAAGAAAACTCGTTTTATATGTTGATGCCTGCTCAGTACACTCCGATTTATACCTGAGTGTACATACATACATGTGTGTGTGTGTGTGCGTGTGTGTGTGTGTGAATATATAGAGAATATACACCTATATACATTTAAATAGAGCCAGCTGCTCGTTCCGAAAATTTTACTGAAAAAATATCATTGGTTTTTTAAAAACAAAAGTGGTCCTCACACTCAAATGCAAACTTTTATCAGCGATATCTCAGTTAATTTTTGTCGTACAGAAATGAAAAAAAGCAAAATATTCAGTAAGAAAATACCTACACTTTTGTTCTAAAAATTATTCATGTATCTCCTTTAGTTTATAAATTATGTTGATAAAAATACAATTTATTTTTAAAAAAACTTTTTTTTGTCAATCATGTTTATTTTAAAAAATAAGCATCCTAAACCGCTGAAACTTTTTGATTATATTATTAGCACCTAAACAAAGTAAATTGTAAAAGGATAATTTTAATTTCAATTCTGGTAGAAAAACCATGTGTTTTTGTACTGATTTTTTTCGGAAAATCAAGTAAACAGTTTTATTTCGGTCATAACTCCGTTAGTTTTTATGCTACTGACTTAAAATCAAGTTCATTTTAAAGGTTTTTTGAAGTAATTCAAAAAATGTTCAGTACATTTTTTTTCAGAAACGTGAACTTTTTTACTTATTTCACGTTAAATGCTTCAAATTTAGTTACCGGTGGAAAAGAAGTTACCTTCAATCAGCCGTATCTCAGCACCTATTGCACCTACATAAATGCAAAAAACTCAATCTTTTTCTTTTTTTATAAGCTTCATTTTCTCTGTAACATTTTTTTTCATACAATTTCAATTTTCCGAGTTATTTGAGAAAAATCGCTGAAAAATATGTTTTTTTAAAATAAAAAATGAACATTTTCCATCACGAATAACTCAGAAAATATTGACTTGTCAAAATATGTTCATATAACACTTTTTGCTTAGAATTCATCCCTCGAATCAAACGAATAGCGACGGAGTCACTCTCTGAGAACGGAAATAAAGAATAAAACAGTTGCAAAGAGAAACAGGAGAAAACGGAGTCCATAGTGAATGCTGGATTACCCACTTATAATAATTTGATAAGCAAACTCTTTGTTTTAAATTGAATTTTTAATCCTAAAACTAAAATTTTTTAAATTCGAGTTATCTTCTAATTATTTGCTAATTCCTAATAAATATTCAAAATTTTATTTTAAACAGTATTTCTCATTATATTTTTTCTGTTTCCTAGTCATGTTTATTGGAGAATATTAAGTTAAGACTTCGTATGCATATGCAAGGTATAGATTCCAACTGGATTGTAGCAAGGTGCTGGCTAGTTTTCCTGGAAACTGACTACTTGTTAGCTATTTGGATCTAAAAAGATTTTTAACTTTTTGTAATCTTTTTTATACTGAATGAGAACTGACAGCAAACATGAGACAAATTTTCCTATTTAGAACTTACGTCAAACATGAGACAAGTTTTCCTATCTAGAACTGATCAGGCATTAGATAGTAATACCCGAGTATATCTTTTAATGCAGGTAATTTTTTAATCAACCAACGAATATTTTTTCACATCGTGCTTCTAGATTTTCATATTTCTAGGATCTGACATCACATTTCTAGGTTATATTGATCGTTTATTGCAAAGTAGATTATTATTATAGAGTTTCTACAATGGAAAACTTGCCTCCCACAGTTCAAGAACGAGATTGAAGCTAGAACTTTCCGGACGAATTTCTACCTGGGATGTAAAAGTTCGGAGCTGCAAAATTACCAATTTACCAATTACCAAGTACGGAACTGCGAAATTTCCAATTTTTAATATAAATTATAATTATAAAATAAATAACGTGGGGCCCAGTATGCGTGCCTGGAACTCCGGGGCCAGAACTCTGAACATAGTAGATAGAAGGAGAGAGAAGGTGAAACAGAGAAAGAGAGAGCTGGTCGTTGAAACTTGGAATGCGACCGAGCGGGCAGCCTTGAGCTGCCCAGTAGTGCGAGTCAACCTACCGTTTGCCTAGGCTTTACCAACCCAATCTGACTACCTTTGTCAGACATTATTTCTGTTTTCTAATAGCCTTCTTTAATTCAAGCTATCAAATAAAATGCAAACTTAACAGCAATCTGACAGAAGCTCTTTTCACTTATCCAGGAATTCAAACGTGTGATCGAAATAAATATTCAATATTTGGTTGTATTAAACCTATAACGAAGATATAAGTTATCTAAATGTAGATAACTTATATTCAACTTGTCATAATTAACTATTTTTTAAATAATTATTTCTGATAATTAAATAATGATCCGCCAATAATGTACACAAAAATTTATTTTAGTGCTTTATGTTCTATGAATAAATAGTTTAGAACCAATTTAAGATCAGCCCAATCCGAGGCCGAAAAGTCATGGGAATCCTGACTAAAGTTTGATGTCACCTGAACTTAGCCGCTTTAGCGTCTTAACCGGATAGAAATGCAGAAGCGCCGCCTACATTACGAATTTGACCAGTCGGATTGGTCAGATTCGAATTATAGGTGGCGCTGCTGCGCTTCTTTCCAGTTAAAACGCTCAAGCGGCTTTCAGGTGAGATAAAACTTTAGTCAAGATTTTTCCACACGTCGGATGTGGGGCTGTTTAAGACATATTATATCTAAAATTATCAATGAAATTATGCACATTTTATACAATAATATTCAATTGATCCTCGAACTTAATTATTAGTTATTACGTTATTGGAAAATTTGACGTGTTAAAAAGTTAATAATTTTAAAAATAAAAAGCTGTCTTTTATTAAATTCAGTGTAATTTTAGTATTATTTTAGTATTCATTAATGACGTATAATTACTACGGCAGTCTGTGTGATAATTTTGTTAGTAGTAAGTGCTGCAATGTGGCTTGGAGATAAATTACAGTCATTTTAGATAAATTGTGAAATTAATTTATTAAATCACTGTAATTGTAAATTGCAAAAGGAATAAATAAGTCCAGAAAACAAGAAAACATAAAAATTATGGTACACAGTAATAAATACTGTAAATAATTCTTGTTCACAACTAACATCATTATTAGTTGACTTTTTAAACATAATTTCTTATCTTAATTTCCTTTTCTTTTTTTAAATCAATACAATTGCGTACTTTAATTCTACTTCACTTGAATTTTGAAAAATCTTTTGTGCATTTAAAAATAATTTAAATAATTATATATTTTTCCAATAAATATGTAAAATTCTTGAAAAAACCCAAGAATCCACCGACAAAATTTAGACAAATACAATAAAATGTTTCTTCATGAATCCAAAAAAAGGCGTCCAAATTTGGTCGGTGAATTCTTGGGTTTTTTTCAAGAATTTTACATGTTAACTTGATTATTGGACGTTAAATAGGTTTTTAAATTTGATTTTTATCTAATTTAAATATCTTAAATTTTCCAATAAAAAAATTTCCAAACTGTCTTAAAAAACATTCTAAAAAATATCATTGTAAATTATTATTAATCAATATTAATTTTTAATACTGTAAATACTTCTTGTTCACAACTAATTTTATTATTAGTTGAATTTTTAAATATAATTTCTTATCTTATTTAATTTCCTTTCTTTTATTTAATTCAATACAATTGCGTACTTTAATTCTACTTCACATGAATTTTGAAAAATCTTTTGTTCATTTAAAAATAATTTAAATAATTATATATTTTTCCAATAAATATGTAAAAATTTTGAAAAAAATCCAAGAATCCACCGACAAAATTTGGACAAATGCAATAAAATGTTCCTTTATAAATCCAAAAAAGGCGTCCAAATTTGGTCGGTGAATTCTTGGGTTTTTTCAAGAATTTTACATATGAACTTGATTATTGGACGTTTAATAGGATTTTAAATTTCTAATTTAAATTCTAATTCTAATTTAAATTTCTTAAATTTTCCAATAAAAAAATTTCCAAACTGTCTCAAAAAGCATTCTAAAAAATATCATTATAAATTATTATTAAACAATATTAATTTTTATTACTGTAAATACTTCTTGTTCACAACTAACTTCATTATTAGTTGAATTTTTAAATATAATTTCTTATCTTATTTAATTTCCTTTATTTTTTTTAATTCAATACAATTGCGTACTTTAATTCTACTTAACTTGAATTTTGAAAAATCTTTTGTTCATTTAAAAATAATTTAAATAATTACATATTCTTCCAATAAATATGTAAAATTCTTGAAAAAAACCCAAGGATCCACCGACAAAATTTGGACAAATACAATAAAATGTTTCTTTATAAATCAAAAAAAAGGCGTTCAAATTTTGTCGGTGGATTCTTGGGTTTTTTTTTCAAGAATTTTACATATTAACTTGATTATTGGACGTTAAATAGGATTTTAAATTTGATTTTTATCTAATTTAAATTTCTTAAATTTTTCAATAAAAAATTTCCAAACTTTCTTAAAAAACATTCTAAAAAATATCATTATAAATTATTATTAAACAATATTAATTTTTAATACTTCTCAATTAGTTAGAAGAAATGTGGTTTAAAGTTTTTTAATTTTGTATTTTACAGGTTTTTCTGAATGTCCGGAGATGAACACGACTACGAGGGTTCATCAAGAGGCGATCTCATTAAATATAATTGCAAGAGCTGACATAATTATTACAACGTATCTGAAAGTAAGACATTAAAAATACTTAGATATTGTTATAAAATTTATTTGAATAAAATTAGGCTTACTTCAATAATACGATTTTACATAATTTTTTGGATCAAAGCAAAATCATAGCTAACATTTATTTATTATGCTTCACGTACGTAATTAATTGAATTAATCTTCTTTAAACACTTTTAAAAATCTTTTAATATTCAATAAATTAATAATCAACATAATTATCAATGAAAAAAATCTGAAAGTCAACTCGTTAAAATAAATTATTGTTTTAGAACAATAAATTGTTTAAATAAAAATACTATTTGTTTCCTTATTGTGCCATTTAACCGTGGAAATATATTCAATAAAAATATTATGCAATTAATTTATTCTTAGCTCATGTTGGATAAATTTAAATTCTCGAAGTTAATTTCTTCTTCGGTTATAAATTTTCTTTTGCATTTTAGCTAAGCATTCGTTTGCATTGCTGAGTTTGCGTAAATAAATCCATCTTTATACCAGACATGCACAGAAATGTATAAATATAGCAATATAATGTGAGTGATTGATGCACGGTGGCAATTGCAGTAGTAAAGTAACGTTATGTGTTCAGACAAGCGCACTACCCCACCACTATCGACTAATATAAGATTTATATCGACATAATGCAAACCTGTTGAACTACTGTCTTATTTCAACTAAATAAGTTAAGTCTGTATCTCTCATTAAGTTTTCCTCTGCAAAAGTAAAATATTTCATTAAAGATGTGAACGAAATATAAAAGTTATTAGAGTATAATATAATTATTTTCTGATAAAGATGTCATTCATAATTTTCAAGTTGTCGAGACATTTATTTTCTTTTTCTTTCGAGACATTTATTTTCTTTTTCTTTCGAGACATTTTTTTTTTTCTCTTTCGAGATATTTATTTTGTAAATTTTTCTTTTTATATTAATTATTTTCTTACAAATTTGGAAACTCCACGTTTTTAAGATTAGCAAATGAAAGTTCTTTTTAGGGTTTAGTTTCGGTTTGTTGCCCGTCCCTCCGCCTTACTATTTTGACAGGTAACTGACATATGGCCCAAAAGTGGCATTGGACCCAATATGGACATAGGCCCCAAAACTGATTCAATATGAACCAAAATTGATTCAACACTGGTTTAATATGAACCAAAATTGGTTCAAAACTGGTTCAGTATGAACCAAAATTGGTTCGAAACTGGTTCAGTATGAACCAAAATTGGTTCGAAACTGGTTCAGTATGAACCAAAATTGGTTCAAAACTAGTTCAATGTGAATCAAAATTGGTTCAAAACTGGTTCAATATGAACCAAAATTGGTTCATAACTGGTTCAATATGAACCAAAATTGGTTCAAAACTGGTTCAGTATGAACCAAAATTGGTTCGAAACTGGTTCAGTATGAACCAAAATTGGTTCAAAACTGGTTCAATGTGAATCAAAATTGGTTCAAAACTGGTTCAATATGAACCAAAATTGGTTCAAAACTGGTTCAGTATAAACCAAAATTGGTTCGAAACTGGTTCAGTATGAATCAAAATTGGTTCGAAACTGGTTCAGTATGAACCAAAATTGGGTCAAAACAATGTGAATCAAAATTGGTTCAAAACTGGTTCAATATGAACCAAAATTGGTTCATAACTGGTTCAATATGAACCAAAATGGGTTCAAAACTGATTCAATATGAACCAAAATTGGGTTCAATAGGAACCAGAATTGGGTTCAATATGAACCAGAATTGGGTTCATTTTAATCCAAAATTGCGTTCAATATGAACCAAATTGGACTCATTTTGAACCAAAATTGGGTCCTTTTTTTAGCCAAATTTTTCATTTTGAATTCATTTTGAATCATTTGAATCAAACCAGTGTTCAAAATAATAATATATTTAACTAAAAGAGTTTAAAATTGATATGAGACCCAATATCAAAATAACACCCAAAGCTACGAAACCCTTCCTTGTAGGCACTTGTCTTCTACTATAACTAACTTTTTTTTTGTAGCTGTTTTTTCTCAATTGTTGATCTGCTTTTTCAATAGTTTGTTAAATCTTCTTCAATCCTCTTTTCGTTGAATTTGCTTTCCTTCTTATTTTTTAAACTCTCAATCTAATTCCATTTCAGAATTCAGAAACTTCAATAAATTTTCTTCGTTCACACAATTTAAAGTGCATATATTTGAAAGAAAACTGTTTTTTTTGCAGAAATTCTAGGAAATTCAGATGTACTTCAATATGTAAGAGAAATTTGTCCTATTTTTCTTGTGTAAAATGGTACCGTATTATTGTACTGGTACATTTAAAAGAAAATACATTTAAATACAAAATACAAAATATAAATTTAAATACAAAATAATTTAAAATACATTTAAAGAAAATACTGAGAAACTAGATACCGATTTTTTAATATCATTATATAAATAGAAAAATATGTATTACTAAAGTAGATTGGGACTAATTATTTCTCAGTATTTGAGGAAAATACTGAGATTTTTTAATAATAAATGTAAGATAATAAATAATAAATATATTAATTATAAAAATAAATATATATAAATAATAATAAGATAATAAGATAATAAATAGAAAAATATGTATTACTAAAGTAAATTGGAACTAAAGTAGTCCCAATTTTTTCCATTTCCGTCTTTTCTCCGGATCTGCAATAATTTCACTCCATTTAAACATTCTAAATAGCACTAAACGGATGAAATACACGTTAATATACTATTATATATAATATATAATATAAAAGTATAAAAATTTTCATACAAAAATGCATGAAACTTATTTAATACACATGTAAATATTAGAATTCAAACAGTAGCGTCCTTGAGAAATCGTTCGATTTCGTTTCATTATAATTTGCAGTTAGTTCTCACCATAAAGTTATGTTTTTAATACTGCCGGAAAGTATTTTCTATCTTTCTATATTACTGGGAATGAGTTTTTGATGAAAATATTCTCTCAATTAATGAATTTGCATGACCTAACCTAACAGCAGACATATCTGCCATTCAATTTTGATATTTAGAGTGATTTTCGGACGAAGTATCCTCCTTTACTTCGCACTTTCTGCCTAATTAGCAAATCACCAAATTAGTTTTACACCACTTTTTTTATTTAAAACAGGTGGCGGTATTTTTAGGTAAAACAGGTGTTTAATTTCTTTCAATCTTTTAATTATTGTCCCGCACACTAAAAAATAAAAATGCCTTCAGAGTAAAATTCGGTATGGAAACAGATCGGGCGACAAAACCATCCGACTTCAGTTTAGTCCGTGAATCCCGAATAAATAAAGTACGATTTCTGAATCAAAATACATTGTGGATGAAATTTCATTGAAATCAAATTTCACTGTGCCTGAAAACAAAATCGAATCTGGTATCATTTTTCAAAATGAAATTGATCAGCTTTCATATAGAACAACCGAAGATCATATTAGAACGTTCAAAAAAGCATACCGGATTGCAAGGAAAGTCTAGATTTACTTGCGACATGAGGCGTACGAGACATTAATATATGTATTAATATATAAATATATTAATTAATATTAATATACATGTGTATTAATTTTAATATACGTATCTGAAAAAAACTTCCAATACATGTGTATTACAAATTTAAGAATTAAGAGAGAATTAAGGTTGGAAGATTTGCATGTTTACTCGGAGTCATTGATTGTATTGGTGTTTCAATTCATGATGTGATTCATGGAGATATGTAAATGTCTGGTCTGATAAAAATGTATTAAAATTAAAACAGAAAATTTTAACGGAGAATTTTTTGGCTCAATGGCGGTTGGTGATTCTCAAGCGGGATTAAAATGTCACTGCCATCGGAACTAGTTTCAGACGGAAATAAATAGCGGATGATAATACGTTCGACCATCAGAATATTGTATGAATGAAGAATGAACGAACGAGGCCAAATGCGTCGGTCACATAATCCTCTCGATGGCACGAGCCTACAACCAATGAAAAGCCGTTGTCGCGGATTGAATAAGGAACCCGAGATATTTGGAAAGATTTATAATGCGTGGACATAGTACGGCATTGGGAAGTGAGAGAGAAAAAGATTGAGAGAAGCGGAGAGATGAAAAAGGATGGAGTACAATATTGTGGTAGGTCGGGCACAAACGAGCTGTAACTGAAGCGAAAAAGAGGAGAGAGTCAGAGAGTGAGAAGCATTGAGATGAAAGAGATAAAAAGATTACGCAATGGCCATTTAACAGATTACTTTTACGACAGTTCATTTCCTTCCCTAATTTCTCACTTGCAGTTAACGTTCTGTGTAAACAAACTGAAATTACAAATCGCAATATAGATATTGCTAAACTTTGAACTAAAATCATTTCGGTTTCAGTTTAAATCCGAAAGACTTCCCTTTCTATTTTTATTAAAATTTGAAACAATTTCAGATCCAGTTTCTCGATTTGTTAGAGTCTGTTATAAAATATGAAAAAGCTGAAAAGAAATTAATTAGAAAATATTTGGAATATACTTTTTTATTCCTTTAACCCGTTGACTGTCATGCCGCGTATATCGACATAGGATTTATAGGTTATACATAGTCAACGGGTTAACATCTAGGTACGAACTTTTTCTTTTGAGATATACTGTGACTTTAATTCTAGACTCTATATCTCCATAACACACCCCCTGTAATTTCCCCATCAATTCCGAAGCAATTTAACGACCGCCCTAACGCCGAGCAGGTACTCTCTTGACTTTATTGAGCTTTGCACAATAAAGTGAACCCTCTATTCTCTATTGCTCTATTCTATGCCTAAGTACCAAGGAAAGTGTAACACTTGCATAGAAAGATGGTGAAACAGCTGAAATGGGCGGTCGGCTCTACATCTATACAACAATATAAAACGAGAGGCGCCTGCCATAAATAGAGTTGGGGTTCATTCATGAGTTCGGTCAACTCGGTCGTGCGTAAAGGGAAAAGTCTTTTTCACCGTTGCACTTTATGACCAGGTCAGGGTTAAAGAGATGGAAGTGGGTGGATATACTACCGGCGCTACTACGACCAAGACGGGTCCGAGGGGAGGGTGTCTCGTACTCCTGAAACTGTAACATCCCCTTTCCCCCTTCCTAGACCTCTCATCCACAACCCCTTCCACCCTCCACACTCTCACAATGAAATTAATTGAAGACAACACGCGGAAACTTTCCGCAGTCGACACCCACCTTCAAAGACCGACTTTCAAGTTTAAATACCCTCGTGGTGAATCTCCCATGAACTGCTAGATGTGCCCCCTTTTCAAGTGACCGACATCCTGGAAGTTAATTCCATTTCAAATCGAGCAAACACTGGCAAACAAAAGAAAACTTTGCAATTTTCGGAACTTTAAAGCTTTTATTTCTTTTTTATTTGATTAGAGGTGTGTAGTTTGTCAGTTTCAATTTTCAATGCAAATTGGCACCTTTTTGGCCACACTTACTTAAAAAAATAGAACTGAATTTCTCGAAATTTAGTTTAATTGAAGAAGGAATTGAAGCTCTTAAGCTCTCTTCGAATGTAAGATTTCTCGAAATCGAAATTATTCTGTTGGTTTTGAAGTTAAATCCATTTGAAATGCAATTCGAATTTGAGAAATTCGAAGAGAGCTTAGAAACTTCAATTTTTGAATTGAACTAAATTTCGAGAAATTCAGTGTTTTTTTTTTAGTAAGTGTGGTCAAAACGGTACCAATTTACATTGAAAATTCGTACTGACGAATTTCTCGAAATCGAAATTATTCTGTTGGTTTTGAAGTTAAATCCATTTGAAATGCAATTCGAATTTGAGAAATTCG
>JBAGKK010032309.1:0-10911 GCA_037177015.1 Euceroptres primus
AAAATTTTCTTAATGTAATTTCTCTGAATGTGCGACCTCAATTATCAATTTTATTTTGATTCTGTAATATCTAAAAACTTGAATGATGAAAATTTACATTTATTAAATAAATTTTGTTAGCACTTCAGTAGGTTCAAAATAAAAACATAACCTATAAACGAGTGCAAAACGGAACATACGTACCTTTATGTGTTTTCTGAAGTTTCCAGTCGATGATTTATCACCACTTATAATTTTGGGAATTAGACACAATTTGCACTTCAATTTATAAATATTTTCTTCTTTCGAGTGTATATCAAAAAACTTCGAATATCCTGCCCACGGAATAAGAGTTTTCTCAGATTCTGTTTTTTCACATTGATGGGTGGGATCGCCAGAATTATTTGATTCTTCACTTTTACTTTCGTCAGACATTATCAATTCTTTTTTAAACTGATGAATTTTAAATTACCATCACGGATTAGATTCCACTTAAACGATGCGGATTCGTTTAAGTAATTCTGCCATTGGTCGTAATTGGCGCGCGATTCAATATCGAATTAATTATACCAAATACGGCCAATGGCAGAATTCCTGTAAGCAAGCCAACGCAGGTGCAGTAACCTACGGCTCCAGCTATATAACTATAACTATAAAATTAGTTATAAGTTACTGCAAAAATAGTAACTTAGGTAAGATACAGATACTTTTTTTTTAAAGTAACTAAGTTACTGCAATAGATACAAGTAACTTATCTTTTTAAGTAACTTAGACACTTGTACCTAGATACTACCCAACACTGGTTGCAATATCGGCAACTAGCTTAAATGTTACGATGTTACTATTTATTACATTTATTCCTTAATATCCGAGATAGATATGCAACCTCTAAAAGATTTTTTAAAATGATAGACTCGCAAGATGTGTCCATCTCCAAAAGTTTCTCGACAACATTAATCTTCATTTTTCTATTCCATAATTTCTACCATTTTCTGCAACTTTATTACTATAATCGATTTCTGTACATGAGAAAAAAACACTGTTTCTCTTTAATAACGAAATATAAAGTTCAATAAAGTTTTGGTAGCAATTTGTGACACTTATGAAAAAAATACTGAAATGAGCCATGAGCTAACATAATTTTTTTTTAGAAATAAGAGCTTTAAATTGTTCTAATAGCTCACTTCATTCGTTTTCTGTCATAATAACTTTATCAATTTTCCAAATTTCTCAGAGGTGGCCAAAAGTTGCTTTTCAATATAATAAACAGAATAGGATAGTCATCGCATAAGTTGAGAGATCTAGTGAGTCACATTTTTCTTATTTAAAATAAAAAATGTTATTGGCTCAAAAAATCAGATAAATTTTAATATAAATGGTAACAAAAGGAATTTTTTGTAATTTTATTTCTAAAATTTTTTTTGCAATTTTTCAACTTTTTTCCGTATTTTTCAGTATTTCCAAATAGCAGTCAATAATAATTATATACATTCCTAAAGTTGTACATCAACTTCCTACGCATTCATATTACTTAAAAACATTCAGAACTCAAGTAAGACTCCATGCTTATTACGCAGAAACATAGGTATTGTAGTTATTTTCGGATAGAATTCATAACTATCACGAATATATTCCTTAGTCTCTTTATTTCGTTTTTTCATACACTCTTGGGTTGGTCGTGTTTAAAAAAACATATTTTAGGCGGCATGGAATAATTATTTTTTTCGGAAATTTCATGGTCAAATATGGTGAACTTTTTGACAATCATCCATATCATCCTGGTAATATTTCTAGAATAAAACTAAATACTTACTCTTTTACAGAAATACTTTCAAAATTGAGGAATTTCTGAAGCTTCCAAATAGATTTTAATCAGAGGATTTTTTAAAATTGAAGAAGTAATTTCCTGAGTTTTTAGGAATGCAGGAACTGCTAACCTTTGTCATCGGAAGGATGGTGAATTTAGTGATGAATAGGAAAATTTCAGAAATTTTTTTGTTTAAATATAATAGTCTACCTTTGTTTAATTGTCTATGCCACTGTAGAAGAAATGGTTAAAAACGCAATTTATAAGCTAATAGCCGTAATAATGTAAAGTATTTCCTATGAATTTGTATAAAATATGTTTAGCTTAGTGCTTATGATCGACGGTTAATAATGTGTAGTAATAGTTTGTTGCATATAATAATGTTGTATGTGTATTGTTTATGTTAGATAAAATAAAGCAAAAAATACTTGATCGATTTATATTATATTCAATCTCATACGAACGAATAAGCGTACTCGTCGAAATATTCCAAACAGAGTGATTTAGAATATTAAAAAAAAATTTTATTTACTTTCATTGCAATGTTTCGGGAATATTCCATTGAAGCATTTCAGACACATTCTAAACATTCCGACAATATTCCGTAGAGATATTTGAGGTTTCAGGACGAATACTTTTACAACATTTGTAAAAAATATTTCCTCAACATTTCACTGAAATATTCCAAAGGTCGGACATTATGTTATTCCTGAAACATTGCTGTAATGTTTCTTGGGAATATTCCCAATGTATCAATGGAATATTCCGGGAATGTAAATACAATATTGAGTGTTATGTGGGTTCACTGTTTTTAGTAAAATATTAAATGAAAATTTTGAGTTGGTTCATAAATAAATATGAATAAATTTTATGTGAATACAATTTTTATCTTAATGTGTAAATGATGTTTTGACTTGACCGTAAATCAAATTCAATGCTGCGTTAATTATAGCTAATGCAAGGTCAAACTTCAAACATTACTTTCTACATTTTTATTAATTAAGATTAAGATTAATTAAGATTAAGATTCTTCATTAAGATAATACATTTTTAAATCAATTATAAAAAAATTATTCAACTTTTAATTAAGTAAATTTAAATATATTAAATTTAAATTTAATTAAATTTAATATGTAGGGGTAATAAAATTGTTAAAAGTTAAGTTAAAAGATCGTTAAGAAACAGTATTACAAGAGACATCGTTTTGTTTTCATTCGATTTGTTTTGTCGAAATTCTGGGAAACTCTTCGCTCGCCTCGTGCATAGCTCCCAAAGTCACCCCCAGCCCCTTTCTTTTATTAGTTAACGTGAAAATAATGCGCTAATTAATTTTTACAAGCCTAACAGACAACTTCCTAATGTTTGAGATCAAATTAACATTAATTTGTTTTTAAATATTAGACTAAAAAATAAGAAACAGTTTACATAATTCATTTTTAATTTGTTAATGAATAAATTAAATTATTTCATTGAATAAGTTTGACTTCAGATTCTTAATCAGTGATAAAAAAAATCAAAATATTATTCAGCTGCAATGTTATATGATATTCGGCATTTCGTTTTTAATACATTTTTTTACTTTAGACTGCAAATTTAAAATCAAATGAAGAATTCCGAAGTAGATGATATAATCTGATATAATTTACTCCAAAGAGTTCTAAAAAATGTATATTTGAGCAATTTTTTACATTCATTTTTATAAATTGATATTAAGAAATATTTTTGTACATTTTATTGTTATTAAACTTTTATCATATATTATTATCAATTTTAATAATGAATTTTATACATTTATAACTTTTTTATTTACAAATTTTATAATTTTTTTTTCTAATTTAAAAAGTTTCGTTAAATGTTCATCAAGAGTTAAATTTAAATTAGGTATCATCTACTTTATTGGTGGCAATTGATAGTCCGTATCAGTCTTTATCATATTTCTTTATTGTTACCCGCTACGATCTTCCTTATCGACTTTAAGAAATTCTTGAAATGCTTGCTCTGCTTTACCTATAAGTTTCAATGCGCCCCTTTCATTTTAGTTCCCAAAAGTCAACGTCTGAAGAGTGCGCTGCGACGAGTACTTGAAATTAAACCAAGACGGATGCTCTATCACCCAACTAATCTCTGGTCCCATGCAACAGGATCTTGTGGACTGTTACAGGCATATAGAACCAATCATGTGTTACAAAACACATTGCAGTGTTCTGGCAATAGTTTTCAAATTTGAGAACGTCTATTTTCTTGTCAGGTGCCATAGCTTGTAGAATAAAGCTAAATTTTCTGATTAATTCCTTATTAACACCTGTAATACTCGAAATTAATTCAGGATCTTGAAAGAACCTTCGAGCAATATATTCATTATTAGATGTCTCAGTCCCATGTTGGGGAACATCTACAATCAGGCCCATTTTCTCCCAGAATTCTTTCGGAATTCTTTTCTTTGTAGTGCTCATTTGCTGCTTTTCGTCGGAGGACTTCGTTGCCCATTTGCGGAATTCTAAACGATACGCAATGTGCAGGATACACTCCATTAAGCTTATCCAGGCATGTAGTGTGGAGAGACCAAAAGAGAAGTTTTCGGTCTTCTCGGGCAAAAGTTTGATTTGTTCCAGGTTGTTCAGCATCGAGAGCTTTGCACTGCATATATAACATGAAGATGACGATGGAGTAACAGCTTGCATCAGATTTTCTCGAATCAGTGAAGGCCTGATTGTATGGATTATGACCAGATGTTCCATCACATTCATACTTTGAAGTTAAAGTCATTGAACGATTTTTTTTAAGTCTATCGGCTAAATATGGAGGTGTAATTTCAGGTATTTCCATTAAGCTAGATACTGTGTGATCCAACAAGGCTTACGTGTTGATATTCACACTATTCACACATACTCACACTACTCACTTCCGTTACATTAAAGGCCGATTCTGGGGGATAGCACCTTTTTTGGCTTCTGCTAGGCCCCTATATGGTAGGTAAATTTTAGCATTTTTAGCTTTCGCTTGCATGCGAATAATTTCATATTGTTTTTCACTTTTAAATTTCTTTGGTGTTCGTAGTTCATATGATGCCTTTTGCCGAGAAAATAAACTGTGCTAAATATTAATTTTTCTCCCACCTGTACGAATGATATTTGCTTTACTCCCCTTTAATCTCCAGGGGAATAGAGTAAAGTACTTTACTCCCAAAGGAACGGGAGAAAAGTGCTTTGCTCCCTTTCACTAGGGAGTAAAGTAATATGCATTTCGAAGAAAAAATATCATGTGTAACACGGGAGCAATGGTCTGTCCTTACTAGAGTGAAGTTTGCTCCAAGTATTAGAAATGAAGAGTGGAACGGTAAATCCGCAGAAGTCAGCAAATTTTCAAAAATCGTTTTATGGTATGAAATATTTTTTTTGGATGTGCGTTGTCTCTCAAAATGGTTTGCTTGAAAAAAATTTGGAAGATGATTTTTTTGAAATGTGGGATAAGAAACCAAAGCAAGTATATTTAAGTAAAGTGAATGGTTACGTACCCAGGGGTAAGCCAAGGAAAGAATGGTGTTAGTATGTGAGCGAGACTCTAAAGCGAAAGAATATAAGGAGTCAAAGAAACAGAAGAGCTTGTATGAAAAAGTGAATGGACATAAGAGAAGCAAAAGATGTATGTCAAGATAGAGATTTATGACAAAAAATTGTTTATAGGAAGTGTGTGGCAAAGAATAGCAGTGGTGTGATGGATGGAACTGCCTAGGTCTTATTAGGCAGTCTGTTCCTCTGTTTAATGTGTTTGTGTGGTTAGTGTAATGCATGAAAACTTTGTGAGACTTTTCATCTGGGGTGATTGCTAGAGAGATTGATCAACAACCCGGGTCGGAGCGGTGTTGCGGGGCAAGCGTGATGCGCTAGAGAGATTGATCAACAACCCGAGTCGGAGCGGTGTTGCGGGACAACTATCATACGACTGCCCGATCGATCTAAAATCTATCCCCCCCTCCTACGAATTCCCTTCCCTACCTTATAAATACGTACTTAATCCTTAGCAACGTAACAAGTCTAGAACCGAATGAGTTATCGCTTACCCCGAAAGGGATATGGCTTAATGAAATAATAATAATAATAGAAATTCTCACCACCCAAGAAAATCACAAATTTTACACGGAAGAATGAAATAATTGACAAAGAAGTGTGCTTTCCCAAAGAAAATTATGAGGAAATAAGGGTCGAAACCTCGTAAAAACGGGTTTTTAGGAGGTTCAAACCCTTATTTCCTCAAAATCATCACAGAATGGAAGGATTTCATCTACGGAATCGGATTCAGCGTCCAAAAATATGTGGGATAGCCAATTATTTCATTCCTCTATTTAAAGTTATCGATTATCGTGGGTGGTGAGAATTTTGTCATAGACGAGTCACGGGGACAATTTTGAAGTTGGAACATCGAAAAACCGCTTTTCGAGAAAAACGAATTTAAAGTTGGCGTGTGCCATAGGCACACGTTATATTTTTTCTTTAAACACAAAATATACCCACCTTCAGTTACCTCTGGGTCACAAGTATTATGCCACCAGTTAGAGCATAGATTGAAGTATGATTTTCCATTGAAAACCCAAAACTAATATCCTGATGCTTCACAAAAACGCGAATATCTTCCTAAACTACGATCGACAAAGTGGCATTGATTCAAACTTTTATCTGCGATTGTGACTGTCTCAAAGGCACTCAGAAACACTTGAACAATTTCGAGTAATTTCAAGCAAACTCGACTCGAAAAAAGCCAACATGACTCGAAAAAAGCCGACTCGACTCGAAGTTTCGAGTTTTTTGCACTTTTTTTAAGTCTTGAAAATAAATAATGCAATATTTAAATATTTTAAATTCTTTCTCGTTCCAGCAAAGCATAGAATAATTTCACGAAAGTCTGTTTTCTCAAATATAATGGCGGTAGACATTTCGCCGGAAAAGGACGAAGGAGTCTTAAAGGAAATTTTAAAAGAGGGAGAAGAAGATGAAATTCCATCCTCTGGATGCAACATCAAAGTACACTACACGGGAACCTTATTAGATGGAACCAAATTCGATTCCAGTAGAGACCGCAACGAACCCTTTGAATTCGAATTAGGCCAAGATAGAGTCATAAAAGCATGGGAAATCGGAACGGCGACCATGAAAAAAGGGGAACTCGCAGTGTTAACCTGTGCCCCGAAATACGCGTACGGAAAAGGGGGAAGTCCACCAAAAATTCCTCCTGATGCGACCCTCAAATTTGAGGTACTTATATCAATTAAATGTTAGGTTACAAAATTATTAAAGTTCATTCTTTCATCGAATTAATTTTTCGATGTCCCACAGATTGAGATGTTAGGATGGAGTGGCATGGATGTAAGTCCAGATAAGGATGGTAGCATTGAGAAAATCCAGTTGAAGAAGGGTACAGACTTGGGGAGTCCGAATGGTGGAGCTCTTGTTAACGGTAAAGTTATTAATTATTTAAATTTCTCAACTTGCGTATTTGCACATGTGAACCTTAGGAGATCTTATGTTTTTAAAATGACTCTTGTGTTTTTAATAAATGGAATTTGTTTTTAGGAATAACGGCATTAGTCCTTCTAATTTTCAGTTCATTTGGTGGGGAAATGCGGTGACAAAGTCTTCGAAGATAGAGACGTTCAGTTTAATCTCGGTGAAGGTGAAGATGTCGGAGTTGTCAAGGGAATAGAAATAGCCCTAGAAAAATTCAAAAATGGTGAAAAGGCTAATCTGAAAATCAAGAGCAAGTATGCTTTCAAAAAAGAGGGAAAAACCGAACTCAATATACCTCCGCACACCGATGTGACGTACGAAGTAGAACTGAAAAGTTTTGAGAAGGTACATTCTCTTAACTTTTTTCCAATCCTCAAAACTAGGCTAGAAATAATTGGATATTGTTTGGTTTCTTTTGCTCTTATGTTTACAGACGTGAATGGAACTTTAAAGGGGTCATCCCATGTGACGGCTGTTCTTTCGCTTTTTTGGGGGGAATTTTTTTTTATGAACCATTGAAATATTGAATATTGAATTTTTACCACACATTTATTAACATTTTAAGAGTCACTCAGAACTTTTCAAACTAAAATATGGAGTTGAATAGACTTTACACTGTTCGAAAGACACTCGTGTGAAAAAAAAGTTGGTTGACGGCTTCTACGATTCCGAAGGTTTGACTTATCTGAAATCAAAAAATCAAACGGCATTTTAATTTGTAGACCTGGGGCTATCGCAAGAACTAGAATAAACTGAAAATATTGAAAATTGAATTTTTGGCACGGTTTTAAAAACTAGGTTCCAAGTTTCGACATTTTTTTCGACCTTTTCAGTTTGTTATAGATATCAGAATTGTTATAGATCGGGCGACAACTATAGACGTGCTGAATATACCATTAAATTTTGAGTGAAATCCGTTTATTAGTTTTTGAGATATCATGGAAGCCAATTTGAAAAATACAGTTTTGAGAAAAACGCGTTTAAAAGTTCAAGTGTGCTCGAACGCATGCTTCAAACACCTGCTCCATTCTACGTCTGTAACTTTTCAACGACTTCGAACATCGAATAATCATTTTACCTACATATTCTAGGAATGTTATAAAAGTAATTTATGCCAAAAAATTTTTTGATTTTTTGGACCTGCCACATGGGATGACCCCCTTAACTTAGTACGTTACACGGGATGCCTTTAACTTAGTCTATTATTCGGAGTCACCCGACCTTGGATTGTCACTCCTCACTACCCGAACCTGTTTCCATTTGACATGGAGAAGTCGATATAGACCCCTCTTGGTATCTTAAAATCAATTAACGAGGCTCCCTTCATCCTAGTAAGATTTGAATAGAACCTATTGAGACGGAATGTTAGAATACAATATAAAATCCTTGGCATTGCTGTTTGAAAGATTGACACACAGTGGAATAGAAATTGATTAAATTAGGTGAATTAAATGTAGTTTAGATACATAAATGTTTTCGGACTTTTTATAACACTGCACCACTTTCTCGTCTCGAATCTCAAACATTCCTTTTGTTTAAATTATAGAATTGTTAATGTTTTGAAATCACTTTTCAGTACAACCAGAAGCAGTTTAGCTGAAAAATCAATGTTGACGTTGAAAAATAGTCCAGCGTTTAAGAAGATTAAACATTGTATAATTTAAAAATAGAGAATATTCGAGATATTTGATGATTTTCGGCACAGCCATGCTTTGAATTAAATTCAGATAAGAATCATCATTTTTCTTGACACCATTAAATGGAATTGAAATAGATGTCGCTGCTATTGCAAATGGGAAATGGGATTAAATTGATAAAATATTCTAATCCTGTTCATAAAAACCATAATTTTTTTTAAATTAAGGAGGTACAAGGGTCAAATTGTCGATTTTTCATGTCATTGTATTGTTCGACAATCATTTAAAAGAGTTTTGAGCTATATCCCATTCAAAAATTTTGAAAATTCCAAAAGATACAGCCTAAATTGTAAACAAGTGCCAATGGCGGGTACTCGACACTTCAAAGCTCTTTTTCTCGTATTTCCATGTTTTGTAATGGTAGCTACTAGATGAGATCCTAGGAAACATTAAGCATGTACAAATAGGGTGACACGGGTTATCTTCGGATTCATGTTTAGGGGTCCTGGACGTTGAAAAAATAGAGGGTGCCGGTCGCAGATAGTATGCTTTTACCTGGGCGGCAGGGGTAGGGGGTGAACGCACGGAACGGCGGTATCTCCTATGCATTAATCAGTTAATTTGCTACTTACTACTAAAATTAAATGTATTTTTTTTTTATTTGCGTTATAATTCAATGCAATGATCTTAATGTAAAATCCCGTAAAAAAATCATTTCATCCCTTTGCAACAACCCTCATGTGTTAATTACACTGGGTAACATGGGTTCTATGAATGGAATGTGACTAGGTGTTTTCGATGGATTTTTTCGCGCCAAACGCGAATCCGGACTAAGAAGTTGTCCATAACGTCAAGTTTTTGAGTAAATGTGGGTTGAAATTCCCAGAAAAGGTGTTTTTGGTCATTTTTGGAGAACCGCCGACACGAACCTTGAAGCCCTAGAACCTTTGAAAAGGTCTCAAATGGATTGCTCAAATTGCTCTTATTTGTTGCAAATAAATGGAATTTTTGAGTCAATAATAAATTGCACAAGAAAAGATTTAAAATGTTGCAAAAAGTGTCTTCTGAATTTATCTACGGACTGTGTACGTGGAGGCTCCAAACTGCCAAGATTCGAATCCAGAGACGCGAATCCTGTTTAATAATTGCGGGATCGTTTCTATCGTCCTTCGAACTGAAGGGGTTGTCTCTTATTATTGTTCTTCTCTGCTACCAGAAGCGAAAAGTTGTGCTTTGTCTAACCAAGCAGCAGATACGTAACGAGCCAGCACTGTCAGTTGGAGAATTATTCTATTTCTTTCGAAGGTTCGAAGGATCGCGAGATTTTATACCGTTAAATTCGGATTACGAAATGTGATAGTGATAATACGTGGTGATTTATACTCCGAATTAATGATATTGTTAGGTAAGTAAAGTTTCACTAAAACACAAATATATTCTGAATAGACTCATCTCGCGTAGCTATACCGCTCATTCAGTCAGTGCTGTACTGCATACTAGAAGTTGTTTGCTTGGCGACTCTCTGGGCACGTGTAAAAGTTTAGTTATTTTTAATATTATGGCTGAACAAAAAAAAAAGTTTCCTGTCAATTTTCGAAAAAATAATAATTTTGCTGAATTAGCAATAATATGAATTTATATAATGAATTTAGCAATAATATAATAATAGTTTCAATTAGTTAACTGATTAATGCGTGGTTTCGAAAAAATAATAATTTTGCTGAATTAGCAATAATATGAATTTATATAATGAATTTAACAATAATATAATAATAGTTTCAATTAGTTAACTGATTAATGCGTGGTTTTCGAATTCAGCATAACAATGATACATAACCTCAAAAATGATATATTATTGCTTGAAGGAAATATTTACATTTCATTCATATTTATGTATATTTTAGTATCAGTTTGTTTCGTTCATTTTTTATAATTGCTACAGTATAAATCGTTACTGTTATTCTTTTGTAATTCAAGTACATAATTT
>JBAGKK010032320.1:0-29473 GCA_037177015.1 Euceroptres primus
AAGAAAATTTTTTTAAAATGTCATTTTCGATTTCCTGGGGTCAAATTATGTTTAAATACATCAAAAAATTTGATTTGAAAATTTAGGTGAAAACAAACCTTCCTCTATGAGGAAGCAAAATAATAAAAGTGCGGTCTTTTTGGATTTAAATTAATGTCAAATCTTGATAATGTGGTGAGATGCTAGCAGAGCGAGATAAAATGACGGATAAGCTTTACGGGGAAAAAGTAGGGTAAATTTGGACGGGCGATTTGCACCGCGATTAGGCTCATTGAGCGACGCGTGCACCACGAAATGGGAACAAGAAGAGGCTTGTTTCGTGAGTTTCGCATGCAGCGAAGAAAACAGAAAGCCGCCTGTAACAAGACCAGGGGGTCCAAAGTGACGAATATCCTCCAAAGCACGCTGCGAAAATGCTTACTAATTAGCAACTAAGAAAAAAAAGTTCCAAAAACTTTGAACAACTTCTTTCACTATAAACCTTTTCACCACCCTATCATTAATCTTTTAATCATAAGTCAAATCTAAAGCAATTATCTCCTTCTTGAAAAATCACTATACTATTATACTATTATACTATTTTAGGTAAGACAAACTAACTGTATTTTTTATTCGTAATACTTTACGACTGTTTTTTAAGTTGCTTTTCTTGTTATACTGTTGATTTCATTGTATAATAGATGATCCCCTGAAGAGGAAATCATACAGATTTCGAAACGTTGAGATATTAACATCAATAAATTGGTCCGAATGATGACGTTGTTTTATCCATCGTAAACACCTATGATGTTCTTTATCATGTTTATCATGTTTTTTATGTTTATTTTATCATTATTATCTCGGACGTAAAAGGAATTTAACCATATCATCAGTTAAAGAACATTTATACACTGTACTACAATTGTAACATTCTAATGCTATAAAGTTGTAATTATTTTGAATATTTTTAAGTAGTTTTTAATAATATTTTTGAAACATTTTTTATAGTTTTTAATATTTTTCAATTAGGATTAAATCTGTTTTTCTGTGTATCAAAGGCTTCCGGTTATATTTGCAGGATGAAGGAAGTCTTCGTGAAATTGTTGAACATGAGATGCCTAGGAGAAATGGTAACGGATACGCTTTCGGTCTTGGTTGCCGACTCAAAGTTGAAAAACGACAACCGACAATGGCCCTGTCATTGCCCGAGAGTAACAGTGTATAACCCCACCCTCGGGGTTGAGCTCTATAATGAAAATACTACTGCAGAATGGTATAATATACTCCGAGGCAAAAGGTCGAAGGTGGATACATTTCGAAGGTAGTTGGGTCGGTAACGAAATATCGGATTGCCATTGTCGTCGATCCCCAAAGCCCTTTGTGGCCTTCTCTTTAAGAGCCTAATTCGTATGTCTTTTCTTTACCAGCAAAAAACTAAATTGTTCCAAGTTTTATTCAAAGACTTCCGCAATTCCATTATTTGCAAAATTTTTCTAAATGTACGAGGCCCAGTGTTTTTAAAAGTGAATTAAGTGCACAATTTTTATAAATATAGAAAATAAACAATCTTTAAACATTTCCATTTCATTTTTTAAACAATGTACAATACAATGCAATGTACAATTTAAAATTGTACAAACTGTACAGTCTTCAAAAATATACAGAGTGCAAGATCTTTAAAAATGTCCAAAAAGTATAAAAAATTTTAACAGTGAGCAAAATGCATAATTTTTAGAAATTTAAAAAGTGCACAATTTAAAAAATGTACAATTTACCACATTTTTAAAAATATACTAGGTCTGCAGTCTTCAAAATTGCACAAATTCAGAAATATATAGAGTGCTAACTCTTTAAAATTACACAAATTGTAGAAATATTTAGAAAATGCACAATCTTTAAAAATAATCTTAATAAATAATTTATAATTATTTATAATAATTATTATATAATTATATATAATAATTATTATATAATTATATATAATAATTATTTATAATAATTTAATTTAAAATAATCTTTAGCAATGTGCTGCACTATGTTTAGAAACTTTAGCATTGTACAATCTTTAACAGTGTACAATACATAATTTTTTTAAAATCTAAAAAGTGCACAATCTTAAGAAGTTTACACGGAGAAAAATAGGTAGTGAAAAGTAGGGGAAGTTAATATCTGGATATTGAACTATGGGACAGCTATCTAAGACATTATGGTGAAATATCTAGATTTAATATAATATCTAATATATGAAATCGTAATATCTTTTATATTAAACCAAAATATATCATATATTAAATCATAATATCTCATATATTAAATCTTAATATCTAGATATTACACTATAATATCAAGATATTGCACCATAATATCTTAAATAGCTGTCCCATAGTTCAATATCCAGATATTAACATCCCCTTCTTTTCACTATCTATTTTTCTCTGTGTACAATTTACACAATTTTTAAAAATATACTGAATATAAAAAGGGAAAAAAGGGGGGAAAGGAATGAAACTCTAAAAAAAGTGATTTTAAGAAATTTGGAGAATAATATGGGAAAGGGGGAAAAGGGGGAATAGGGGATTGACTGCGATCTCTGATTTTGTAATATTATAATTATATAATTACAATAAATGTTAAATTACAATTATAACTTATTGAGATATAATTATAATTTGTTGAATCAAAAGAAATTTCCTGACTCTTTGAAGGTTTTGCCTGACTTTCCTTGACCATTTTTAAATTCCCTGACTTACAAGAATTCTCTGATAACCTGTAGCAATCCTGTCATTCGAAGAAAACTACTAATTCAAATGTAGAGAGATAAGAATTCCACTCTCTAAATCTGAATTAGTGAGAAGTATGTCAATAAATCAAATCAGTAAGGATTTTCACTGCCAATTTCACTGCCAGTGAGAGTTCACTGAAAACATCAGTGAAATTTTACTGATTGTCAGTGAAAATCCTTACTGATTTGATTTAGTGACACACTTCTCACTGATTCAAATTCAGAGAGCAAGATTGTGAGTGAAATTTAAGGGCTTTTCCAGGTTTTTCCAGGTAAAAAGAAATTGAAGGATTTTTCCAGGTTTTCAATGATTTCCAGGACACTAGACACCCTGAGTTAATTCAATGGGTTTTAAAAGTTTTAAAATGTTTTTTATTTAATATTCTGAACATACAAACATGAATTTCTTTTTAATTTAACATTAAAATAATTCATATTATTGAAGAAGTACAAAAGGAGGTTTTTCAACTAAGCCCTAGTGATTAATGATTTTAGGACGAACATTTTTATATGTTTCTAAAAGTAACATTAGACTATTTTATGTAATGAAATGTCACTGTGAATTAAACGAGAGCATAGGTTTTAAATATATGTAATATAAATATTTTAAGTTCAACTAATTTCAATGACTAAAGTGTGATATTAAAATGTATAAGCATTTACATTTTGTAAACGAAATGAGATCACAGATGTTATCGTTAAACGATATATATATGCGCTCGCTTTGCACAAATAAGGCGGGAATTGCAAAATTCATAATATAAGATATAAGCAAATCACCTTATGCAACACATTTTTGGAAAATTAAAATCGTTTTTCATTAAAAATTTAAAAAATTCCCGGTCATTTCCCAGTTTTTCCAGGAGACAAAAAATTCCCGGTTTCCCGGTCCAGCAGTCACCCTGCAAACGATATTATTTTTGGAAATGTTTCTGGAAAGTTCAGGGCGAGAATCTGGGAGCCTGTGGAGGATTTCCTGGACCCGGAAGTCTCGGAAGTAATAAGAACGGGATAAAACTAAATCGTGGCGGAGGTCCTTTGCGAATTGGCCCTCTGCCTATGAGATCCGTCTTCCTGGTTGGTCCCGCGGAAGATCCCGAGGGAAAATAATGGGAGCAAAAACCTTTGGTGGAGGGCCTCTCCGTGCCGGCAGAGCTCACTTCCGGCGCTTCCTGTGTCACACGCAGTTGAGCACGCTCCACCCTTGAGTGGTTGGCTCACATGTAAGCTCCCAAATACAACACAACAGAGAATCGTGTTCCGGCAAACACGCCTGCCCTAATTGTCGATACAACAGACTCTCAAGTGTCCCGTCTTATTGTCGCAAAATCGATGCCGTAAATTATCATCCCCTTGATTCTCTTTTTTTTTTTTCACCCACAAGCACAAATTCTGATGACGGTGTTACTTTTTCCCATTCATGTACTTTCTAAAAACCCAGTCGCTTTCAATTTCAACTTTTGTACGATTTTTGCACCACTTGTTTCTAATTACTGTACTAAATGACTAAAAAATAAGGAGCCTTCCTTTCTGTTAGATCATCAAGTTAATTTCTCATTTATAATTTTAAAAAAGTGCTCCAGGCTCGTTGTTTTCTAGTTTTCCCAGGTGTATAAATTATATTTTTGATTACTTACGTTATGAAGTTTGTAGTAGAGACCACATGCGTTGCAAACAGGCTCTCCAGCTTGATTTCTCCGCCAAAGCGTCGTTGTTGCCGTTTTGCAGTTTGCACAACTCGTACCCGCCCTTCTTGCAGCACTCTGCAGCGACAGTTTTTGAAAAAGAAAAAAGAGATATCACACCCGTAACGGAAAATTTTCTGAGCTTCGTGAAACTCAGTTCATCAATCAGCTCCGAAGATTAACAAAATAGTTCATCTCAGAAAGTCAAATTTATTTTAATCTGTTAGTATAATTCTCTGCACTCAAAAAGTTTGTTTCTTCTTTGACAATATCTTCTTTTTTGAGATCGTTCTTTTTCATTTTCGAAGCTTATAAATGATTCAATCGGCATTTTCAATTTTTGAGATTCGTTTTTTTTTTGTTTATCTTCGAAGCTCATAAATGATTTAATCGGTATTTTCAATTTTTGAGATTTGTTTTTTTTGTTCATCTTCGAAGCTCATATATGATTCAATCGGCATTTTCAAAGAATGCATTAATGGCTTTTGAAAAGGAGCATTGCCTTTCGATCGATCAGAGATTTCAGGGATTAAAAAAAGGTCAGGCTGACGCGTTTTTCTCGGTCAGGTCGGGCCCTTAATCCTTCCACTAGGAGTCTAGGACCTTTTAGTGTACCGAGAATGCTCCTGACACCTGTGCCTGTGATCCCGAGTGGCAAACACTTAACTAAAAAGGTCTATTATCCCTCTTGGGATAACTGTAGCTTATTTACCATCTCTTATACCTCTCTCATTCACAGGGTGTCCAAAAAGAAAAAAAACAGATTAAAATTCTCTGTCAAACTTTTCTAAACAAAGAACCAAATAGTATGTCTATTAATATTAGATGAAAAGTTGTTTAATTCTATCCCGACAATATGTAAAAGAGTCAGAAGAAAATAGAAGATAAATAAAGGAGATATAAGATAAAGATATATAAGATAAGATAAAAGGAAGAATGGAGGATAAGGAAAATGATTTCACAGATTAGTCTGCCTGGTAACAATTTTGGCATTTGGCATTCGACTATCATTTTCATTGAAAACTAGATCATTTTGTTGACTTTTGTCAACAGGAGAAAGATAAGACTAAGATAAGACTAATAAAACTAATAAGACTAATAATAAGACAAGTCAATAAGACTTTTGTTTTAGAGGATAATTTGAACCATTTGTGCAAAATATTCTCTAAGTCTTAGAGGATAATTTTAACAAATAATAGATTTTCTCACGAACTGATTTGAAAATTCATGAGGGGTAAATCAACCTCAGAAATGTATTTTTATCTTTTTTTTTTAAGCAAGACTCCTAGTATATGGACGCACGCAGCACCTCGTGTGCCGGAATATGTAGATGTATAGGTATCCCTCTCGCACGCTTACGTGTATAATAGGTATCCTCGTCCAGCCTCTTTTCTCCTCCTCCTGAACCACTTAACCTCCAAGATGACACAGTACATTCGAACCGAACCGAAACCATTCCGACGCAAGATATACTATATACCTGCCATTGTCGAGAACCGTCGGGACCCCGACGAACTCCCGTAACATAATGGCGAAGTTATTGAAATTTTCTTTTGTGCCCCCTTGGGGACAAAATTACGCTTTTTTGTCCTCTCGGTGTATACACAAAGCCCCGATACTCGACGAGAGAAACTTTCCTTTCGGTACGTCGATTTCTCGAGGATTTTACTATTTTGACAATCGCGCCTTTTGTCAGAGTCGCGATCCTATAAAACGAGAATCGAATGCCAACCAACTCAACATTCTTTAGTTCTATTCATTTTCCCAAAATTGTAGTCACTTTGGAAAACAGTTTTTAATATGAAATTGAATAACGCTTTCACAATTGCAGATGAGTAGGATCTATGAATTATAATTAGAATTATAAGATGGTGACATCAGTTGCTTTTTACCCATTGATCCGTTGATGCTTTAATTCGTTTTAATTATTTCAAACATGACTTATAATAGGAGGAACAATGGTACAATTTTTGAAACAAAAATTGTAATCCCCAAATGTCATGCTATTGGAATTAAGAAAATAATGAAGCAAATGAAGAATGAATTATGAAAGTGAAGGAGATTAATTCAAAGGAAAGAGGATTGGTGGGAAGGTTTGGGGATTGAGTGTTTGATGGTGGTTATGCGATTGTGCAGGTCCGGTGTGAGGTGGTGTGTAATCATGCCTTATCAGCTGGATCTTATCAACTCTTGCGCTTCGCAAAAGGGGTCTGAGAACAAGGGGCGAGTGAGGTACCACGTCGACCCTTCTACGGAATCAATACGCGCCACCTCATCAATACAACGCGAGGATTACTATCTGCTCTAGATCTTTGACACTCTGAAAATCCTCGACCTAACCTCCCACGACGTTGTCTAATGGTTATTAAACGGACCTAAGGAAATGTTCCACGTGTAATACTGAAAAACCTTTTTTCTCTAAAATTAACTTCATTTGTTTTCAAACATCAACACAGAAACCTACAACTGTCTCCACAACTGTTGTCCATCATTACAATTGTACAGGATGCTCTACAATTGTCATGATTCATAGAAATTGTACAACAGTTCTTACAATTGTTATCCTTCATAAAGAAATTGTGCAACATTCTTTGAAACTGTTTGTAACAGTTTGAACAGTTCTAAAGAATGTTGCAACATTCTTTACAACTGTAACAGTTTGAACAGTTGTAAAGAATGTTACACAATTTCTATATGAATGATGACAATGGTAGGAACTGTTGTATAATTGTTATCCTTCATTCAGAAATTGTACTACTATTTGTAACAGTTTTAACAGCTGCAAAGAATGTTGCACAACTTCTATATGAAGGATAACAATTGTAGGAACTGTTGTACGATTTTTGTGAATCATAAAACTCGTAGAGCATTTTGTACAATTGGAATAAAGGACAACATTTGTAGAAAATTTTGAACAACTGTTTTACAACTGTCCTATAGAAATTGTACAGGTTAAGTGCATTTATGCCTTATCTTCAGTAACTATTTGCTTCTCACTTCATCTTATTTAAATTCAGTGAGAGGGAGTGGGACAAAAATAGTTACTAGACATAAGGCATACGTGCACTTGACTATACAACAACTCAAATTGTGCAACATTCTTTATAACTGTTTAAACTATTACAAACAGTTATAGAGAATGTTACACAATTGTTACCCTTCACATAGAAATTGTGCAACATTCTTTACAAGTGTTTGTAACAGTTTGAACAATTTTCGTATGAAGGATAACAATTGTTAAGAACTGTTGTACAATTTCTATGAATCATAAAAATCCTAGAGCATTCTGTACAATTGGAATAAAGGACAACAATTATAGAGAATGTTGTACAACTGTTTTACTGTTTTACCCATAGAAATTGTACAACAAGCTATGAGATTGTTATCCTTTATCCTGACAATTATACAACATTTTCTATAATAGTTACGATTAATATAAATTATACAACAGTCCTTAGAAACATCCATTACAATTTTACAATTGCTGTACAAAACAATTGTTCAAAATTGTACAATTGTTTTCCTTTATTGCAGAAATTTTCTACATTTTCTACAATAGTTAGAATTAATAGTTACAATAGGTAGGATTAATACAAATTATACAACAGTCCGTAGAAGTACCCATTACAGTTGTATAATTTTTGTACAAAACAATTGTAAAAAATTGTGCAATTGATTTCCTTTATTACAGAATGCTCTACAATTTTTATGATTCATAAAAATAGTAGTTCTATTCTTAAAAAATTGTAGTTCCTACAATTGTTATTCTTCATATAGAAATTGTGCAACATATTCTCTACAACTGTTATGATTCACAGAAATTGCACAACAAACTATGACATTGTTATCCTTGATCCTGGAAATTGTACAACAATATCTACAATCTTTGGGATTAACAATAATTACACAACAGTAAATTGGAATCCTTCATATCAAAATTGTGTAACATATTCTTTACAATAGTTATGATCCACATAAATTGTACAGCAAGCTACGTCATTGTTATTCTTAATCCTGAAAATTGTACAACATTTTCTACAATCGTTAGGATGAACAGAAATTACACAACACTTATTGGAAATTGATATCCTTCATAAAAATGATACAACAACTCTTACGACTTTTATGATTCTTGCAACAATTCTTTACAACTATTATGATCAACAACTGTTATGTCAACATATTCTTTACAACTGTTATGGTCCACAGTGTCACAGGAATTGTACAACAAGCTACGTCATTGTTATCCTTATCCTGGAAATGGTACATTTTCTACAATTGTTAGGATTAACAGACATTGTACAAGATTGTAAATTGTTATCCTTCATCGAAATGACACAACAATTCTTACAATTGTTACGATTCATATAGAAATTGTACAACACTTTCTACAACCGTTAGGATTAACAGAAATTGTACAACATTGTAAATTATTATCCTTCATCGAAATGATACAACAATTCTTACAATTGTTACGATCCTTGCCACGATCCCGACAACATGGTTCTTAAAGATTATAGAGAATCGTGCATATTTTTCATCAAGAATTAAAGAATCTTTTCAGTAGAAAAAGTATAACGGGACAATTAGTAGAACAGAACCCAAAGTTTGTTTCTTCGTTCCATGATTCAGGTGTGTATTGTCAAATGCAGTAAGGAGAAAATAGTGGAGAACAATCGGTTTTATTTTGAACATGACTCAATAAAGTTGGTTTGAAAAAAGTAATTTCCCATGTATTAGGTACGTTGGTCGAAGTCTGGTAACAATGAGTAGTAAATCTTGATACGGGAGAATCGTTTCCCGGTAAATCAAGCGAAGTAGTATATAAGACGGCGCGCGTCATTGATCAAGTAAAAGAGAGGCTGAAGTAAAAACAAGAAAAGAAGGTAAAAGAAGAAAAGAAGAAGCAGCGGGAGTAGGAAGATTCGCTGGAGCAGTCGGCAACAATACGTTCCCAGTCGATTCTCTTATGCAAACCAGTGGTCAACCAGGACATTCCGTACGCATTGCTGGGCGATTAAAGCCTTGAAATTGGTAGGCGTGCTAAGTCCTGTCTCCTCTGGTATAATCTCTAACTGGAGAGGAACGGGAACTCAATCAATATCGTGCTAATTCAGCACCTAGCTTTATCAGGACGAACAGCAATTTATTATGCAAATCGTTGCCTATTTGTGCTCTGAACGGGTGCAATTGCTTGCTGGGTAATTGCACCCGATCTGGACAATATTTATTCAGTGAATGGAGAACCGGTTGTCGGAGCCAGACCTCCGAACGCTGACGGATATGACATTTCTCAAGTTCTTGGCGATCTCCCTCGCCCCCGCTCTCTCCTAGGTCGCCTTTTTTTATTTATCTTGTCGCTGTCTATCCATCCAGGCGTTTTATTGTTACCGCTGACGCTAGTGGGACAGAGAGAGAAAGGGTGGACAGTGTCACAGTTTTTTTTTCCAAAGCTTCTCCATCTCATTGGTCCACCGGTCCTGGATGGCTCTCGATTTCTTTTCACCTGGCAGCAAGATCCCCTGGATGCTGTCGCTTTCGAACTCGAAAAATCGACTATCGGCCTCCCACGAACCACGATCGAGATCTCACCCAATCGATCTTTCGATCGTGACTCCGATTGCAAGAAATTAGGTTCAATAGAAGCATCTTACAGATGTTGAATATCAAATTTAATTTCAATTATATGATTCAAAACTGAATTATTTAAAATTGTATCCATAGGAAAATGTGTATTAAGACTCGGTGCACCATGCATCTGCAAGATAAACTGCTAAACGAGATGATATCATTCTATTTGCAGTTCTGAATAATTCCGTCTGTTCAGTTTCTGTTTGCATGTAATTAAGACTGCTGGAATACTGAGTACCAATTCGCGGTAATAAAATTCCAGGCTCGAATTGAATTGTAAAGAAGAAAAGATTGTAAAAGGATCTAGAGAAAAGATAGAATAATCTTGAAACATGAAATGAGAAGATTGATGGATCAGTTCAGAGACCTGGTGGCAATTATAAATTAGCCCGACAGAGTGATTGATAAGTTGACCTAAGTGTCCACGTATTCTGCGAAATACATGCGCGAATTACACACCTTCATGTTCGTGACCACCGGCATCGCTATGGCTACCGAAGTGGAACATGGTGTGTGATATAGAACCCGAGTTCAGAAACAACCCTGTTATAAGTCTGATATAAAATATCGCTCTGTGCAATTAGGTTCGCGTTTCATTCCCATTTAATGCTCTAGTCCACTTTCAACTGAAAGAAACGAAGGAAATTGTACATTTTTGCTTTGAAAAATTATAGGTAAATTACCATTCAACCGAAAACTTGTCGTGTTTCGGTGAAGTTTATTTCCTGATATTTATGGTTTCCGATTCTTTATACCATATCATTGCCGATTTTACAACCAACAAATTGAAGATTGTACTGTACAGTCTGTAGAATTCAAAGGTGAAAAAAAGTTAACATGATTAACCAGGAGCTTTTCAGGCTAAAGTAACGCAGGTATTGGGATCAAGAGATTGGCACGCGGTTGCACAAGATGAAACGGACAAAAATGTGTTTATTACAAAAAAACATAAAGCGCTCGTGATTCACGGATAATCGGGTTGGGTTGGTCGCGCAGCAAAAGCCTGTTCAGGTCGATCAGTTCCTGTCGATCGAATCGATTTAATGCCCTTTTATCGAGAGTCATTGCGAGTAATTAATAACCGATGGCTATATGCGCGGTTGGATCAAGCGTATATTCCGTTCAAAGAAATAAACCAAGAACAACAAGCAAAGATGACGACCATTTCGATGGTAGCCCTGATTCTCTTAAGTCTAACGGTGCTTCGCGATTTTTTCCGCGCCAAATGGACTAAGTTCTAAATGGTTTTTAAGACTTTTTATTTAAAGGATCCAGAAAAATGGGATCGCTCTTTACTTTGCGATAACTTAATTATCCTGACAAGGAAAATTGTTAGGTTTGCAACCGGTCTTCGTTTAGCCTTGAACGATTTTTCAATGTTAAGTGTTGTCGCTTATCGAAAGACACGAGGAAGTGCTTATTAAAGGCCCCGTACGATCCTGTTTCCCATCCAGCTCGTCTTTGCACTGTGTGGCCAAAAGCACTTTTTGTGGACAAAAGTCTGTCTACAAGCCAATTTTTAATGGATTTTGATGTTTTTTCTCTATTACCGTAAGGCTTCCACTAACGAGTCGGTGCAGAAAATTCACTTTGACCAAACAAAAATTTTTTATTTAACAACAAAATAAACAAATTTTTTTCCTAACCTTTCAGATGTACCTTTTTTTAAGATCTTCAAATTGACCAAAGAAGAGCTTAAGTCAGTGTAATAACTATCTAGCAATAACTTCCATAAGCAATAATTTCCAGAAAGAAAAAAGTTATTTACAAGGTTTTAAACAAATTAATGAACAAAAGACGTTTTCTCGTGATTCGCAATGATTAGATGTTTGGAATTCATAGTTTTTATATAAAATATGGAAGAAATTAATACCTAATTGAGATTAGTTGAGAATAGCTGCTATTTGACAATTACTTAAACAATTTTTATAAAGAAATGCACAGTTTTCGTATATCAGAATGAATAGGCTAAATTTTTTTGCAATTAACCAAAAATGTCTTGGTCAAGACTCTCTGCTGTCATTTTTCTCAAATTACTAACAACTGTTAATTATTTAAACAATATTTATAAACAAATTCACATTTTTAATATTATTCCACGAATAGGTACAATTTTTCTGCTGAACCAACTAAAAATGTATTGCCAGTGACTGTTAGCTGTAATTTTGTTCAAAATAACAAAAAATATTAATAATTTAAACAATTCTTATAAATAAATGCATATTTTGAACATTTTTTCAAGAATAGGCTCCATTTTCTTAGTGAAATCAACTAAAAATGAATGAATGAATCTCTGCTATGATACTTTGCCAATGGACAAGAAACAATTTTCATAAACAAATGTACATTTTGGCCACTTTTGCATGAATAGGCTTATTTTTTGTCGAGGAATAAACTAGAAATGTCTTACCAATAACTCTTTCTTGTAATATTTGTCCAATTAACAAGAACTGTTGATTATTTAAACAATATTTATAAATAAATTCACAGTTTGACCATTTTTCCATGATAAACATTAATTTCTTTTGCGGAATCAACCAGAAATGTCTTGTCAATTATTCCTTCTTGTCATATTTTTCTAATTAAGAAAGTGTTAATTATTTAAACAATATTTATAAACAAATTCATAGTTTGACCATTTTTCCAAAAATAGGCTCCATTTTCTTAGCGAAATCAACTAAAAAGGTATTGCCAATGACTCTTTGCTATGATACTTTGCCAATGGAAAAAACCGGTAATGATTTAAAAAATTTTATACCACTCTAACCTCAAAATCTCATCTTTAACATGATTTTTCGGCTCTCGTGGTATAAAATACTGTTCGATACTTGTGTGAAAGGTGATTTTTAGCGCACTTGACTTTTCTCACTAGCTTTGCTCGTGCGAAAAACGTCTTGTGCGCTAAATAATCACCACTCACACACGTATCGAAATGTACTATTTATAAACAAATGTACATTTTGGCCACTTTTGCATGAATAGGCTTATTTTTTTTGTGGAATAAACTAGAAATGTCTTACCAATGACTTCTTCTTGTAATACTTGTCCAATTACCAAGAATTGTTTATTATTTAAACAATACTTATAAACAAATTCAGTTTGACCATTTTTCTATGATAAATATTAATTTTTTTGCGGAATCAACAAGAAATGTCTTAGCAATTGTCATATTTTTCTAATTAAGAAAGTGTTGATTATTTAAACAATATTTGTAAACAAATTCATAGTTTGACCATTTTTCCATAATAAATATTAATTTTTTTGCGGAATGAACTAAAAAAGTGACACTAACCAAAAATTAGAGCAGGCCCGGCTGCGGATTGTAATAAAAAATACAATTTTTAGTTTTAACAGAAAAATAAAAACTTGCTCCCGAGATATGGGGATGGTGAATTGAGGAAAAAAATTTTGATAAAAAATAATTATTCTGTTCCGAGAAAATCAAAATTCAGTGTGACGGAATCGCACTAAGGCAAACAATTTTTCGCTGAAAATCTGTTTAAAAAATAAAATAATATTTTTTTATCAATAAAGTTTGATGATTTCAATATATCAATTTCTTTAGTAATATCAAATTTTATTAAAATTAAATTTCTTTAGAAAATTACAGTTTTGGAAAATTCAACTTTTCAATTTTTGCAACTAAACAAAAAATAATCGTTTATAATATTGGATGTTAATTTTGGCTTTAGAGTCAGAATAAATAATTGGATTAGTTTTTGGTTGAATCAAACGTTTCGGCGCACAATGGTGGTCCTTATCAGTGGTTAATGTTTATTCTGGAAAAAACATTTACAAAAGATTTTTTTATCAGGGACGCAGTGTACTAATATAGTTTAAATAAGGAAATTATTTCAAATTTGGTTTAGTACAGTCTTAAATATCTTTAGTAATGTTTGCATAAAACTAAAAATGTGTGCTGTCCTTTCAATAATTGGACAACATAATAAAATTTGTAATATAATCTAAAAATGTATGTTGTTTTTACAATAATTGGAAAAGTTAATAAAATTTTTAATATAATATAAGGGTCTAGTACAGTCTTAAAACGATTACTTTTATCGAGGGTCAATATAATCCCCCACTGAGTATCATAAACAAAAAAATTTTTTAAATAATTTCTGTCTGGAAAACCTTCTTTGAGATGCACTTATGCTTGTCAAATTTTCTCAGAATTCTTTGATTGAAGTTGTAAAAATTATTTTTAAAAATCTGTCGATAACCTTATGGCGAAGTGGTCACTAAAGGAATAAAAATGAGATTTCGAAGAAATCCTTTTAACACTACGTTTATTTGATTTTTTAAGAAATTTTGATGCAAAAAGCCCATTTTCGACAAAAATGTTGGTTATCTAGTTTTGTACTGCCACCCTTCAACTTCTATTTTTTGAAATCTTGTCCAGAATATGTTGAAACGAAAATTTCTGAAACCTGAGGGCTACTAAGTCCCAAATTCTTACAACTTCTGTATCCTACGCTCATCGAATTTTTTTCAGAAACGAATGACCTCCATTTTGGGACAGACCTCCAAAATACCTATAAGGTAAAAATGAGAGGAAAAATGTTAAATCGGTGCAAAATTTTCCAAAGAGGTTCACGACGCGATGCCGACGCCGAGTAAACGAGCGTTTACGAGCGAGGCCGAGATACGTATCTCTATATCCTTGACTAAATCGTGACTAGAAGCCCTCGGTCGACGATCAAGAAGAGGGAGTGCATTACAACGATATACAGTGGGCAACATTGTTCGTATCGGGATACAAATTGCTCGGAGCGAACCAGCGGGAATAAGAAGGCCTGAGGGGAAGGAGAAAACGAGGAAGGAGATGAAAGAGAGAGAGAGGGAATGGGCCCTGGGGGCGGGGTGGGGGCACTGCCCCATCTGAAGTTGCTCCACAACGAATACGAGAAAAAGAGAGAAAGAGAGGCGAAGGGCCTCGATTGCTTTTTGCGATTCGAAAGCTGCCTTCGGACGCTTCTGCTCAAGATTTACATCGATGATGCGTTCCGGTCGATACATAAATAAATACATACTTAGTTTACATGTACACGTGCTCAGGGCCGTATCTTCCCAACAATAATATCCATAACAATTTTTCTTATCGCCAAATCAATTTACATTCAATTTACAAACAATTTTGTCAGTAAATGTTTCAATAAATAATAATTGATTTATGAATAATGCTTCGAAGTGGATAAAAATTGTAATTGTAAAATACAAAAGACTCATGGATATGTATTTCCAATTTCGGATTTTGAATAAATCACTTGATTATCAACTTTTTTTCGAGAGGGTAAAGTTGGAAAAGTGGTAAAATGTCGACCACGTGGTCTACGGCACTGTTAACTTCTGCACAATTATACGAAGACTTTACTTGTGGGATCTGTTTTTTTAAATGTAAATAAACGAATGTGCAATGTACCCCCGCGCATGCGTGAATGCATGCAGAGGAGCATATAATATAAGGTTCGAATAATGCGTGTGTATGTGTGTGACTGTGACAAGCAGTGATACCACATTCCTAACACTAGCTCTCTCGGTGCACGGCAGCTTAGTCTCCACAGGGAGATTCGTTTCTAGGGAAGGATACGAACCCCTGACGAGTGCAAGCAAAAAAAGAAAAAAATCCCAGAATCCCAGGCACTATGACACGTCATCCGTCAAATTCAATTTGTAGGTGCATTCTTTTTTCTCAAGCCAATCAAGACTTGGAATTTGTTTCACAAGCATAAAAGGAATAAGACCGAATGTTTTTATTTTACTGTAACATTCATCTTGGATTGTCATCTTCAGTATTGTGTGTCGAATATACTCGTAATTGGAATGAATAAATTAGGTGCAGAGGCCCAAACTAGATTCGAATTAGGTCTAAAAAAAATGTTACTAAGTGAACAAAAGACCACGAACTAAGTACATGGGCTTTTGGCACTCGTCAATTTGGTTAATTTTTGGTCCATGATCTTCTGATCAAAAAATCTTAGTAACATGATTGTCTCCTATGAACCGATTGAGGTGCATGAATATTCCCCAAATTCTATTTGACCTAAGTTTCATGTGATCGAAAATCAACTTACTGAATAACCATTTATCATAATTTTTATTAAGCCGACGTTTATAGGCAGAAAGAAATCGTTTTCTTTTAGTCTTGTAATTATATTACCAATGATGTTTTCTGAAAAAATTTTGCCATTCATCAATATTTTTTATTTTCTAAACAAATTATATCAACAAATGCACATTTTAGGTGTTTTTAAGCAAAAAGAAATCATTTTTTCTTCTGATCTTGTTAAAATTATATTGCCAATGATGTTTTCTGGAAAAATTTTGCTATGCATCACTAATCGTTTATTTTATAAACAAATGTACATTGCAGATATTTATAAGCAGAAAGAAATCGTTTTTTCTTTTATTATTTTTTTAATTATATTTCACAAACGGCCGCAGAACTCAGGATAATATTGCACAATGATTCGTGAGAGGCAAGGGGTTTCACGATAAAAAAGCACCCCGATACTTCTACTTATTATAATGTTCATGTAAATTGTTTATAATTTTATAAATTCTATTGTTCGACAAGAGTTCACGTAAAAAACATTACCCACATAATTTCAACAAGACTACAAGAAAGAAAATTGCCTTTCTGCTTATAAACGCCTACAATGTGTATTTTTTACATAATTTATTTATAAATTTTACAAATTCTATTTTACAAAATATTGTCAAAGAACATCGTTTACAATATAATTTTAACAAAACTAGAAGAAAGAATAATTTTTTCAGCCTATAAACGCCTCGAATGTGTATTTGTTTACCTTATTTGTTTATAAAATAAACAAATAGTGATGCCTTATAAAATCTCATCTAGACACATGATTTTCAATAAAATTTTTAAAATAATAAAAGAAGAAACGATTTCTTTCTGCCTATAAATGTCTGCAATGTACATTTGTTTATATAATTTGTTTATAAAATAAACGATGAGTAATGCATAGCAAAATTTTTCCAGAAAACATCATTGGCAGTATAATTTCAATGAAATTAAAAGCAAAATTGATTTCTTTACGCTTAAAAACGCCTAAAATGATCATTTGTTTTTATAATTTGTTTATAAAGTAAAAAAATATTAATTAATGGCAAAATCTTTTCAGGAAACATCATTGGTAATATAATTACAACAAGATTAAAAGAAAAAACGATTTCTTTCTGCCTATAAATGTCTGCGATGTACATTTGTTTATACAATTTGTTTATAGAATTAACTAATAACATACAATCTTAAATTTTAATGGCTATGTTTCACCTTACGATGAAACCGAGTAATTTCAGAGCAGAAATATACTTTGAAGGCGAACAAGCCCTTATGTCGATTATTTGTTAATACAATTTGTTTATAACAATTAAATTTACAAGTTAACAATTTTTTTATTTCTTATACCTCTATACATTGAATCCAAGTGACGGGGAGTATAAGAACAATTGTTTCTAGGAGATAAAAAATGAAATTCATAAAATCGACATTTTTTTCGTTGTTTGCATTAACATCAAAATTAAACCAAAAAATCAGAAATTCGCTCTCACCAATCTCTGAAGAATTTAGTCCTGAATTTTTCAAGAAAAATCTAAAATCGGTGCATAAGTGCATTCTAAATATCATTTTGAACATTGTTTTTTGATTTCACCCCTCTGTGCACCGTTAGGACCACTGATTTAAAACAAAAAATGTTTAAAGTAAACAAGAATTTTCTTTAATTTAAACAAGAGATTTATTTAATCTAAATAAAAACTTATTTTAATAAAATAAATAAGGACAAGTAAAGAACTTCTTTGACTCAAACAAACATTTGTTTGACCCCATATCAATATGATAATTTGTTTGAATCAAATAAATTTTGTTTGAGTCAAACAAATTTTATTTGAATCAAATAAATTTTTTTTTAATCAAACAAACATTTTTCTGAAGAGAAAGAAAGTCATTAAAAAGAGATGGTCAGGTATCTCAGATACAACCCTCACAACATATCTCTTTTTAATGACTTTCTTTCTCCTCAGAAAAATGTTTGTTTGATTCAAACAACATTTGTTTGAAAGAAAGTCATTAAAAAGAGATGGTCAGGTATCTCAGATACAGCCCTTGCAACATATCTCTTTTTAATGACTTTCTTTCTCATTCTTTCACATGGAAATATTAGAATAAAGAAAGTAATTTTCCGAAAAAAAAACGGTTCATAGGAGACAATTATGTTACTAAGATTTTTTGATAAGATCATAAACATGTAAAAAAATTAGCCAAATTGACGGAGACTCGAAAGGCCTTGTATTTAGTGTGCGGTCCTTTGCAGAAATTTCAATATTTCAAATATCCCTTACTTAGGACACTCACTCAAGTGTCCTAACTAAGGGAGATTTGAAACATTCTGGACCTTTTCGAGGAAAAGGTCCAGAATGATTCTTTAAATCCAGAATCTTGCAATGCGGATAAAAAAATACATTATTGAATGTAGAAATGAATTGAGTTGATTATGAGAACTGAGAAATAAGTATCAATATTGAGTATGAAAAAGTATTTGCAGTGGGGAGAAGAGGATCGAGTTTTGATTTGTGGATATGAAGACAGATGAGGTCGTTTAAATCTCGCGCTAGCGTGACTGAGTTCCGCGAAGTGCACGGGAGCTTAAACCACCACTATCACAATCTTGGCCACGTTCACCACCATAAGGTTTAACCAAGAAGTCAACCATTACCGCCATCAGAGTTACCACAGTATAGAGTAGCCAATCTATATGATAAACAGTCTAGTTATATAGTGAGTCAGTTAGCTTGCCTGCTCGCATCCGTGTCACTTCACCGTTAAAGACTCCCAGACCAGAAGCCGTCCTGCGGTTGCGAATTGGAACGAAAAAGAAAATTAATACCGTCTCCAATCTGTCTTTGAATTTCCGTCATGACTGCTCTCAAAACTTGTTTCCCCCAAAAAAAACAAAAAAATTAAAGAAACATCAAATCGGCAGGAATGCGGAACAGAAAATAAACATCAAATGAGGAAAAACTGGTATTAAAAATATTTATTAAATTGAATTCGAGGGATTAAAGGACTGATAAATAAATGAGAAGGGAAAAAAGTAAGAAACCTTTTGAGTAACAGGTTAATTTGGAAAAAATGCAAGGGATCAATTTTCGAAAAGTAATTACACGAAAGGAAAGAGAGAGGGGAAGGAAAAAGCGTGCGAACTTAGGGCTTGTCGCGAATGTGGTACAAGCGCAGTGAATTTATTTAAATTGCTAGCAATGTTCCCTCTTGTTCAGCAGCTTCTTCTGCAGTGAAAATCGAACAAAGCAAACTCTGCTTCGCCGAAGATGCACGGAAAAAGAAGGAGAATGAGAGTATAAAGACAAAAAGAGGTAAAAAAAGGTGGACTCTTGATAGGTAGGACCCAAGACTCGTGTGAGACTCCACCGTACCCAATTTTTTTACTCCTCCATTTTGCACAGAAAAAAATCCAGTCACGAATTTTGTATAGCCTGAGAAACTTTGTAATATGATTTTATTTTCAACTCTTATATTTTCTTGTACTAATTAATAAAATTATCAATTCTCCAACGAGAAACATGACCTCGTCTGCAGGAAATAATATACTGACAGACTGCAATGGAAATTGAAGGAAGGACTTAAGAAAATGATTAATAGATTTCTTTGAATTGCAGAAACGGCGGCATAAAAAATGAAAGCGAGATCTTATAAATCAATGGGGCGGCATTGCACATAGTAAAATCGAGCAGTTATTTAAATGCTATTTAAAGTATGTCTTTATGAGCGGCGGTTATAATATCAAGAGTCATAGTTGATCACCGAAGCATGGAATCTGTCAATGGAGTCAAAGACATATTTCTGCGCGCTTGTGCGTGACTGGGACACGTCGCTATTTGAGAATAATGTAATGATTGACATTACACGTGGCAGTGATTTATTAAACTGTTCTCGCGACGAGGTAAACTCAATTATTATTTTCACCGCGATTACCACTCAAAGCGAGAGAAAGTAGAATTTCACTGACACATGCTGAATACACAAACAGGTGTTATAAATCTCTTTTTACCTGAAAAACACCCTGTCGACAATTTTTCTTTCTGATACAACAATTTTGTATATTGAAAATTTTAGATTGCAACCTATTACTTTATTATTTAGTTTATTATTTATTTAATCCATTTATTATTTAGTTTATTATTTATTTTATCTACTTATTATTTAGTTTACTATTTATTTTATCTATTTATTATTTAGTTTATTAGAAATCTATTTATTATTTAATTTATTAATATTTATTAAGATGGTAACTGGTTTATTAATCGACTCAGAAGATAATCTGAAATGCTTGTCAGGTTAACGTAATTCTAATTTTTCTTAAAAAATGTTAACCTAGCAGACATTTCTGTTAAATTCTGCAAATATATCTGTTAAATTTACCAACCATCTGCAAGTTTAACAGAAATTTCTGTAAATATAACAGAAAAAATCTGACGTACTTATTTTTTTCTGTTGAAAAATGATTTTAAAAAACTTTAAAATCTGTTTTACTCGTTTTGTTTTTTGGTCTCATCATCCCATATTATTTGTTTTTATATGAATGTTTTTGAAATTTCTTATGGATTACGTGGCTATGTGGCTTTCTGACTCGTAATGTTTTGTATGCATTATAAGATGATATATAAGATGGCAATTATAAGATGAACTCGTTTATATGTATGTTTATTGATTTTTAAATAAGTGGACTTATTCAAATGTTTTATTGTGTTAAAATGTTTTACTGTGTCACACAAATGAAATGCTCGTAATTTTAGAGCAATTTCTCTTATCTGTAAACCTAAATTACATGATTACTTAAACATGTTGCTATATACTGATATTGTCACTTAACCAAAAAAGTTTCTTTTACTGTGATTATATTCTTTTCCTTTTTGTATGTATTCAACTTGTTTTTCAGAATTTACTATAATAAACATATACTGAAGAGGGTCCAAAATTAGAACTGAAACGTTTAATACTCTCGGTTTCATTCAATGACCTTTTCATCGAAGACTGATTGAAATCTAATATATACAAGGTCGAGACTGACTCATCATCAGATTTTTTCTCCCTGAAAGTAACTTCAAGACAGTGGGGTCTCTCTCTCTCTCTCTCTCTCTCTCTCTCTCTCCCCTCTCTCTCTCCTCTATCTTTTGTGGTCTTCAGACCACGAAATGGTCCAAATTACATCCTCTAATTATAGATTTGAAAAGATGAATAATATATCCAAACCAAAATTGCAAAATTCTAGGTTCCGATCGTGGAATAATCGTACGAATCTTAATAAATTCGTACGAATCGATAATCGTACAAATCTTGATAAATTCAGATAAAAAAAAAGACAGATAATCTTCAGACATTTCTAGGTGATGCAAAATCTATGTTTTGCGTATTTTTTTGTTACCTACACAATAATGAGTTGTTATTAATCTAGTAATTAACCAAAAAATACTAAAAACGAATTTTGCAGAACCTAAAGGTGTCTAAAAGTTGTCTGTTTTTTATCAGAATGGATTTACTAAGATTTGATAGCTTGCAACTCAATTATTTTTATTGTCAAAGGTTTTTTCACTTAGGCCCAAGTGTTATGACGGAAATAATCTAAATTAGGTCCGAAAAGATGAAAGATATATTCAAACCAAAATTGACAATCTTCGAAAGCTTCTAACTTCTAATTTTTAAAAGTTTATGTTTAGGATATATACTTAGATGAGTTCAAAATGGTTCAATGGTTCAGCCAAGATCGAAATGACATCTAAATCTGGTCCAGAAAAATGAATAAGTTCAGAATGAGTTCAAAATGGTTCAATGGTTCAGTCAAGATCCAAATGAGATCCAAATTTGGTCCAGCAATATGAATAAGTTCAGAATGAGTTCAAAATGGTTCAATGGTTCAACTAAGATCCAAATTAGATCCGAATTTGGTCCAGAAAAATGAAGAATAGATTTAAATCAAAATTGGCCAATTTTGGAAGCTTCTAACTTATAATTATTATTATTATCGAAATATTTTTCACTTAGGTCCAAATCATAGGACAGGATTTTTCCACCTAAAGTTCAAATTCCATCAAAATTAGGTCCAGAAACATCCAAGGAAAAATCCTTGCCAAAGAGAATATCCTAATCTCTAAAGTTCAAAAGCTTCCTTCACTTAGAACTTTTAGATCCAAAATAGTCAAACTAAGATTCGAATCATGTCTAAAAATTTAGAATAACTCCAAACGAACATTTTCTCGAAAGAAGGATATAATTTGCGAGTGGCTGATTGGCCGTGGAATAGGAGGTCTATTTCTTTTCCACGATCAACCACGTAATTCATCCGACGTCCCATAAAGGCCAACTGGCGCATCCTCGACGTTGCGCCAAATAACAGACTGGCAGGATTTATACACACATGTATAATTTACAAGTTTCCTTGTACTCCACATATATGTACAGAATATACAATATGAACGATTTTCACGTGCGAACGGAACTTTGCGTGTATGCTCGTTTCACACACGTGCATAAACGCTTCTCAAGATCAAAAATTCTCTTCGCGACACGCATGCCTGCACTGGCTAAACACATCCTCAGAGACTTTGTTGAAGAAAAAAATTGTATATTTCGCGCTAATAATTTTACCGTTAATTAATATTCATGATTTCTACTTTTTCAACGATTACTGTTGATGAATAATGTTACGGATCATTTATAACATTTAAATTATGCTTCTTTTTTTCAAACGCACTTGTACTTTTTTATGTTTATGTTATCAAACAAATTATCATGTTGATATAACAAGCAAATGTTTGTTTGATTTAAAGAAATTCTTTGTTTGTCCTTATTTATGTGATTTAAATAAATTTTTAGTTAGATCAAATAAATCTCTTGTTTAAATTAAATATAGTTCTTGTTTGCTTTAAACATTTTTTGTTTTAAATGAAACAAAGATTTTGTTTTTTAAAACTTTATTCAGTTTTAAAAATAATTTTAAAAAGTGCATAATTTTGTGGTTAAGAAGTGTTAAGTGTAAGACACCACTAATTAAGTACACTTTTTGGTTCAAATTAATATTTAGCCTACAATTCTTTACCGATATGGATGAATGTTTTTTAAAGCTAATAAAATTTCAAAGAGAATTGTGTGGCTCGACTTTTAAAAAAGGTTTTGATTTTTTTTTAAATAAACAAATATAACGTAAAAAATGACAATTTTGCCAATTCGAGTTCCCTAGCTCATGCTACATTATATTATTTCAACACTAAAAATTATTTGCCAATAAATTTAATGATTATTATAAACAAATTTAATAAACAAATACACAATTCAGATATTTTTCGAACAAAAAATTCGTTTTCTTCTATTTAAGTACTTTGAATTGACTATTCCATCATAATTACATCATTAGACCTAATTAACTAATAAATTTTATAATTATTATAAACAAAATTTATAAATAAATGCAAAATGTGGTTATTTAAAAAAATTTTCGGACAAATTTCCCTCAAGTAATTGATAATCAAAATCATTTTTCACAATATCCTGATTGCAATCCTGATATCCTGATTACAATATTCAAATAAATTACGAACATTCTCAATTTTACGAAAAATTTTTTTTGCACAGTTTACATATTTTCTATAACGTAAACGTTTTCGGGTGAGTTTGAAGTCATGTCTCTTATTGATTTTGATTTCTTAACAAGACTTTAGCTTCAGGGTCTATCAATTGCTTGAGAGGAAATTGATTATAACAATGATAATTATAAAAATTTAGTTTAGAAAAGAGAAATATGGCTGAAGAAAGCCGTTGGAAATAATTTATGTCTAAAAATTTTGTTTAAACAACCACATTTTGCATTTGCTTATAAATTTTGTTTATAATAAGCATAAAACTTATTAAGTAGTTATGTTTAATGATGCCATTATGATAGAATAGTTAATTCAAAGTACTAACGAAGAAAAAAGGCAGTGTCTAGTATTACGGAAGTTTCCGTACAACTAGCACACACATAGTATGGACCGAGGGTTGTATTCTAGTTGTATGGGAAAATTCCGTAACAATATCTCGGCCCAGAAAAAAAATGAATTTTTTGTTCGAAAAATGTCTGAGTTACGCATTTGTTTATAAAATTTGTTTCTAATAATCATTAAATTTATTGTCGAATAATTTTTAGTGTTGAAATAATCATGAGTTAGCCAATGAAAAGTGTTAACATTGAAAAAAATGAATTTTTTGTTCGAAAAATATCTGAATTACGCATTTGTTTATAAAATTTGTTTATAATAATCATTAAATTTATAAGAGAATAATTTTTAGTGTTAAAATAAGAGAATAATTTTTAGTGTTAAATTAATCCTGGTTTAGCCAATTAAAGGTATTAACATTGAAAAAAATGAATTTTTTTGTCGAAAAATATCCGAATAATTTATTTGTTCATTAAATTTGCTTATAATAATCATAAAATTGATTGGACAATAGTGTTTAGTGTTAAAATAATCTTAGGTTAGTCAATTAATATTATTAACATTGAAAAAACTAATTTTTAAGTAAAAAAATGACCGAATTCATCATTTTTTAATTAAATTTGTTTATAATATTAACAATAATTATTCGACCACAAGGTTTTTTATCATAATATTATTCTGGCACCAATTGCTTGCAATATCACGAAAGAAACCAAAATACTGAAAATTAAAAAAACCGCTTTTAACACATTAACTATTTATAAAACTTCTTTTTTTTGCTTAATGTTACATGAAAAATTATCTTCAAAAAATGTCGCTCTATCAAATTTAGGCGATTGCAAAAAATGTCGTATTATTTCAAAGAAGCTAGGAGCTCAAATTATAGTCTTTTGTGGGAGAGGAATTTAAAATAATCGTAAATTTGACATTTATTTTCGCGAATAATTACAGAGCGTATAATTTCGACGGCGCATCGTCTCGTAATATAAAACCGAAGTTTCCCTCCTCAAAACCACGACCTCTGTTCCAAATACGTGTATTAAAGAAAAAAAAACGCGCGCAATTTAAAAATACTCACACTTTATTGTGAGAAAGACCGCTCTGCGCTCCTAGCGTTTTTCTAAGGAACTATCGTATCTCCATTTTGCGGATTATATTTTTTGTTTAAATCAAACAAATATTTGTATAAAATCGTACGGATTTAATGTAAACAAATCCTTTATTTAAGTCAAATTGCACCAAACAAACTACTTTTTCCAATCAATAAAGGGGATATTTTCAATTTATTAAAATTAAATAAATGTTTTGTTAATTGAAGCAAAAAACTTATTTCTTTCAATTCTATGAATTCAAACAAATTTTTTTGTTTAATGCAAACAAACATTTTTCTGAGTATATGAAGTGTATTTTCACAAAGTGCCTTTTATGTTTGAGGGTTTGGCAGATAATTAAGCAGGGTTTCAAGATTCGAGATTGAGAGATCATTTTTTGTCCAGGTGATTTCGTGGGTCGTCCATGGGCCACAAATCATCTCGATGATCCGGAAGGATTATTAAGCTGCCATTACGAGGTTACAAAGGGCGAGAGGAGCCGCAGCATCGCGCGTGTCGTCGAGAGAATCACGGGTGGGGAGTAGGGGGGCAGTAATAAAGAGAGACGGGGCCTCGTTTGGGCCCGTTTCGGTAGCCGAGCAAATAAATTTTATTTATATTCCATTGAAACGAGGAGCGAAGGAGATTTCTTTTTTCTAAAGCGCTCGCCAGCGGGGTACAAGTCGTAATTCACTGCCCACGCGCACACTTTCGTTCATGTGTGCACCTTTCTGCTTGTATAAGTCAGTTAGGTGCGGATACTCTTTATTATTTGCAAACTTTTCCATCTTAACAAAGAAACAATGCCATTCATTTTTAAAACCAAATTCTATGCCCGATTAATAATATGATACAAAACATATCATTACTTTGATATTCAATTTTGCTTAATAATTTACGGTTATTTTAGTGTGGTTTAAATTTGAATTTAGTCGCAGCATGAAACAAATCCATTGGCACTAAATTCAGGAGCGGCTTATTAATTATGCGGAGGAAGTTGGTATTATAATTCCCGTGAAATTCGCACAACGCACACGAAACGTTCTCTAATTAATTGCGTATTTCGACTTTGGATGCGAATATATTCCGATATATATTGGTGGGTGTTTTTACGAGCAAAGGTGCAAATTCGTGTGGGTGTAGAGTGTGTGTAATAAACACTTATATGTATATCAACTGTCGAGCCGCAATTGTACCTTCCGCTTCCTGCGGGTCGAGTAATTGCGACGGACTAATGACACCTTTGTACTTGTTTAGGCAGCCTGAACGCACCTTTTCGCGCCACTGTGAATTGCACGTGTATCATTGTCTACTGTGTGAGAACACGCTTTTGTCACCTCGTGAATATCGTCAAATAAACTCTGCATTTTTCAATCCCAAAGCTACTGGATCATATTTTTTACTTTAGAGCCACAAAATTCTTACTTAAAATTCAATAATTAAATGTTTAGCATTCCCAGAGTCGAATCTTTTATCACTGCTCTAATTATTCTTGTTAAAAACAGATTTAAAAAGTTTCATCTCAATATTAGTAATGGTTTTTATTTACAAATTACCCAATGGAACCTATGGTTCTAGGGTCGCGAAATGACCAATCAAACTCCTAAATGAAGACATTTTTATCAAGTTTTGTTTCTTGTGGTTAAGATTTTAATGAAATGATAAAGGCGAGTATTGCCGCCCCAACAAAAAAAGTCGTATCTGCATTTTAAATAAGCCCCCTGTTCTTCTAACCTAATATTTCACATTTGCATGATACATTTTCGCATAAAATATAAATAAAAATATATAAAAACACTGCTTCTTCTAGGGTAAATTTGAACTAACATTTCATCTGATGACGAGAAATTGTTTTTTTCTTCCACTTTTCATAACGAAATTGCAGATACGATATATGGAAATTTTCTAGTAGTAAGTACCATTGTATCATTGTATCACTGTAAGTACCATTGTATCTGCAATGGTCTGTCAGTTAAAAATCTGAAATAAAATGTTTTTCATGAAATTCGAGTTTATAAAAAGCTTTTAAATGAATATATTTTGTCAAAATTTAATTGAAAATCAAAATTAGCTTTCTAATTTATTTTTGATGCTGAATAGTTGAGGTTAGAAAGACAAGGGATTTATCCGAAATGTAGTTACTACTTTTCTTGTTGGGCCGGCAGGATAGTGATGCCAGATGATGAAATGAAGTAAACAAAATTCTACGTGAATAAAAAAAGGCCTTCTCTAGTCCTATTAGTTTGTAATTTGTGATCTTTAAAAAGTCCCGTTTTTTTTGCATTTTTTTTACTAAAATCAGAAAAATTGTGTTTTTTGAAAATACCTTGTTTTCCCACGATGAAAGGTTGGAGAAGGAAATTAAAGTAGACTCAATTCTGCGCAAAATGGGATAAAATAAAGTGTTCTAGTCCTAATAGGACTAGATAATATTTTTTTGTAATTATTACTTTAGTAATTAAATAAATAATTAATTAATTACTGAAGTACTAATTACAGACAAATATTATTCAATACATTTTGCGACATTCAGGAGAAATGTCTGTAGGATAATTGTATGATAAAAAGTAGAGAAGCTGTTGAGAAAAATATTTTGTTATAAACATTATATTATTATTTTATTTTATTATTTTATTATTAGCATAAGGCATATTCGATAGTCATTATAAATTAGAATAACTTTTTCGCTATAAAAGTACTGAAAAAAGAATGAAAAATACGAAAAAAATGTTTTTTAATGACATTGCTATAAACAATTGCTTGTTTATTAATAATAAAAGTCATGTTGTAGATTTATAATATATTATAATAACTTTTTTGTCTCATAAGTACTTAAAAACAGTCAAAAGGTAATAAAAACAGGTGTTTGAATAATTTTGTTATAAATAATTAATTGTTTACTAATAACAAAAGGCATATTACATATTTATAATAAATTATAATAACTTTTTTGCCGCAAAAGTACTGAAAAATGAAAAAAAGTACTAACAACAGGTGTTTAAATGATTTTGTTAAAAACAATTAATTGTTTATCAATAAAAAACTATATATTATTTACTTTCAATAAGTACTAATCGCTTAATTTGCATAAAAATGTTCAAATGTGACCGTACTTGCCCCTCAGGTGATTATTTGCAAAAAAATTTCAATTTTCAGGGTCATAACTTGTGACCTATTAGGGCTAGGACACTTTATTTTATCCCATTTTACGCAGAATTGAGTCTACTTTAATTTCTTCCCTTGAGCTTTCATCTTGGGATCAACAGGAAACAAGGTATTTTCAGAAAACACAATTTTTCCTATTTTAGTAAAAAAATGCAAAAAAATGGGACTTTTTGAAAGATTACAAATCACAAACTAATAGGACTAGAAGGCCCTTTTGTTTTGATTTACATATAATTTTGTTCAGTACTTCATTTCATCCTCTGGCATCACTATCGTACTTTGCCCATGGAAGGCCCTGTCAACTCCGCAGGGGAAAATTGCCCTGAAAAATAGGTCAAAAGTAGTCCACTTTGAGCGATCATAACACATAAAAAACTGGAGTTTCTATTAGAACCGATTTTTGGTTCCAAGAGAGCTACAACAAAAAGGAACCCTCACAGATGGAGCGACACTCTATGTGATTTCCCTATGTAAAATTAGAACTGAAACAAAAAGGAACCTCCAATTTTTACTGTGAATTGACGACCTATTAGTGCTAGGACTTTGTTCTTTGTGGCAAATTAAAGATAAACACTTTAATTTTCACTCGTCTGTTAAACATTTTTTCACAAAATCATTCGGTCAGTTGGTGCACACAAAGATATAAAAAGTAGTGATTTTTCGACGAAATTCGGAAAAAAGAGGTTTTTTGAAATTACCGTATCTCGAAATCAATTAGAGATAGGTTTTTTTTTTCTTTTGTTTTTCTTAGAATTGTGCACACTTTCTTTTTTAATTTGTACTTTTTTTTTTGTACAACGCAATGGAAATGGTCCGTCAACGCAAACGTGAATTTTGAAAATTCTTAAGAAAAGAAAAACCCCCTTGGCAATCGATCTGTTCTACAAATTTGCAGAGGTCATTCAGGACCCCGTCAAGAAGCTATTTAAAAAAAAATCGCGTCTGGGAATTATTCGGGGAATAAAACTATCCTGGACTAGAGGTACAGGTCCAAGAAAAAAACTTGCCTGGACTAGAGGCAAATGAGAGATTTTCAAAGAATTAATCTCTGACTTTTATAAAAGTTGAGTAATTTGCTTAACTGATATTTTATAAACTGGGTGCACGGGGGCGATGCCTATATATAT